>JABUQX010025525.1:0-22500 GCA_015478945.1 Trachelipus rathkii
GATAACTTTGTAGAGGCGTCGCTAATCTGCCATCAATTCTCATGATTTTTTAGGATTAATTATAAAATGTCTTAGTAGCAAAAGTTTAATCTGCTCTTTTTGAATGGTTTGTGTTATATTAAAAAAAATATTTGATATTCACATTATCATCACAGGGGTTCACAGGGAGGGTCAAATTTTGTGGGAAGTCATAAATGAAAAAACGTGATAAATTATTTTAATTATTTACATTTAAACTAATTTGAAGCCAACTGATTCTCAACCATCAACACTACACCATCGAAGAAGATTTACTATTTTTTGCTTTAGATATTTTTTTGTATATCGAGTGATTAGATTGCTGTGCTGGGAAAATTTCAATTTTTTCAAAATATTTTACCCTATAAGCGAGTGGCAAAAACACAAAATTGTTTCCTAAAGAAAAAAAATGTACACCATTCGCAATAATTATATCAAATTTGAATTTTGTAATGAATACGGATGTATAATAAAAGTTTCATATGCTTTTTTTATTTTGTGATTTTTGCAACACAAAAAAAAAATTCAATTGGTGGCTTTAACTTTTTTTAATCTTTATCTTGATTATATGAATTCAGAAGCATATGTAGTCGAGGAAGATCCACATATTTTATTTAGATTATATTTTTGTATATCCAACGGTTTTGCCACTAATCACAAGAAAACTTTTGAAAAATTTGAAATGTCCCATGAAAAGTGGCAAATTTGTTCAGACATCTAAAAATTTTTATCTAAACAAAAAATGGTGTATCTGTATAAAATTTATTCCAACCATTTTTCTGAATAAAATTTTCTAAGTTCTGAAAAAATTTTTCTAAGTTCAGAAAGTTAAGTTAAGTTTAGTTTTTTAAGAAATTATTTTTTAGATGGCAAGCGCTTCTGGCATAATTACAGAAGCTTGCCATAAAGAATTTTCTTAAAAAACTTTTACTTAACTTAACTTATATATGATACTTGAAAATTTTAAGTCATACAGTACAGTATCTACAAATATGCCCATAAAATGCTGTATCTTTTCAAATTATCACATCTGAATAATATTCAGATAAGTTATGAGGTAAGATTTTAGAAGGTGTTTCGTATTTTTTTTATTTTTGAAGTAGACTAGCCCAAAAAAATTTTTAATGATTGGTTGTGCATGCAACATTTTTATTATTCATTAAATGAGATTTGTTAATTTTTTGCTAGATTTTTATTGGCAGAATATTTACCACAAATTTTTATTTAAAATAAATATTTGAATAATAACTGGAACAGCGCATAAAACTGTTGGAAATAATAATTCATTTATCTTTCTTACTTTCCCAAATTTAAACATGCTGCAGTGAAAAATTTTGTAAATATCGTAAACCTTAGTAAACAGAGTTTTCTGCAATTTCTCTTTATTTTTATTCTATGTATATTTTAAAAAAATATTTAAATAAAGTAATTCAAATAATTAGGCCATTTAATTCTTTTAAATTATTCATAACATTTAATTAAATTGAATTTTCAGAGCTTATAGATTCTATGCAAGATGGTTCTCGATTTTTTCAGATTCTATAAACAGAAATTATTTTTATATTATACCCAAACGTTTTGCTCTGTTTTATAGCGTGGTTAAAGCTTCTTAGGCTTTATCAAATCATTACAAAAAATTTTTTTCTAACATTGTGTTTTTTTAGGATATGAAACATATCGGCATGACATTATTTTTGAGTTTTCCTAGGTTTTCTATTTTATATATGTTTAGCTACATTTTGATGTATGATTTGTTATATATAATTTTGATATTTATTATAAATTTTAGTCTAAGGAATAAAGGATGAAAATAGGCATGGCGTCCTGAAAAATTCCTAACCAAAAAAACAATTATTGATTAGAACGCAAAAATGCTTTAAAATTTTTAAAAAAAAGTGTATTGCGAATATTTCAATGAAGTCTGTGGTTTAAACAATCTTTTATAGTAATTGGGTTTCTGAATTAGGGTTCCACTAAAATTGAATTTGATTTCATGACTTTCCCTGACAAATCTGCAATTTTCTGACAGCGTGTTCGTTATTTTTTTCGGTTTTATAAATATTATTAATTATTTTTGCAGCCTATTTACTCATTCATACATTAATTTTTAAAATTTACTTTAGAAATTGTTCATCATCATGGATGAATTTAAAAAAAAATTTTTTTTTTTTAGTACTCGCCTATACTTACTAGCCGTCCAAAGCAATCCTTTTTTATTTTTTCAAAAGAAAACTGTTTCTATTTATACAAAAAGAAAATAAATTAAAAGCTTACTTTAATAGCAGGTGAAGAGCGTCCACTGTAATCACAAAGGTTAAATGGAGAGATTTAGATTAACCTTTTCTACTCAAGCGTTTGAATTTTGGATTTTATAGCGTCTTCTTCTGTTAAATGCCTTCAGTTTTACAATCTTTCTCTGCTCTTCAAGTTTATTGATCTGTATGGATAATTTTCTTTTTTTCAAGCTTTTTATTCCTTCTTTTCTTTCTGTTTTGACTCTTGGAGATGTTCTTCATATCTCCATGGGCAGCTCTTACATTGGTCAACATTTTTTGAGTGATAGGAACTTTTATGAATTTTTAAGAGATCTATAGCATTGTGCACTGTTTCTTTGAGAAATCAGACTATGTTTTTCAGATTCTCCAAAAATATTGCTTAATTTATAGAAACTTCCTTCACTGTCGATTTCCATGCGAAAATATAGTCCTAATTTATTTTGCCAATTCTGCATAAACATTGATTCTCAGTGCTATATGAGAAAAAAAACTCATCAATCTCTTAGAAGGACAGTCACAAAAAATATTTTTGAATTTTAATTCAAGGTAGAATGAGCACTGCAAAGTAGAGTATAGTGTTTTCTTTCTCAGCAACAGGATCTGTGATTCGGTTATTGGTTGTACAAAATTGGCCCCCCCTTCTAAAGCCCAAATAAAAAATCCAATCTTTTGATTTTCCCTTCCCCTTATATATTTCGTTTTTCTGGAGCCCCCATTGGAAAATTGGAATAACTATACTAGGATCCAATGATAAGAGAATAAGCATATGGATAAAGGCTAGTACTTACAGGGACATTTTCTAATATTTTTCTGCATTTTTGATTTGCACAGTCTGGTTCAAGTTTGTCAATGTAATATCCTCATGCAAAAATGCTCAGTTGGGTTGGTTGTATAGCTGGATTTTAACTGGACTTAGAAATCTTTCCATAAATCTTAAGTAGAGACTTGTAAATCTGTGAACAGAATGAACCAAGGTTCATTTGACAGGTCCACACTGGTCGTTAAAAGTTAAGCGCTTGAAGTCATTTTATACTAATAATATAATACTTCATCTGACAAATCAAAAATCTTCGATCAAACTAAAAAAAAAAAAGCACAATCATAAAATGTGGGCAAATAAACCCGTTATTAGACAGATTAAGTCTCATAAGTCTAAAGTCCTAAAACCATCCATATACAATACCTTCAATGCGGAAGGTGAGCTTGGAACCTTCTACAGAGAATGGAAGAATAGTAGGTATGTATTTGAACTAAAATAATAGAAAGAAACAGGATAGAAATATAGATTTATGGAATAGTCATTCTCGCATCCTTTTATTCACTTTCAAGTAAAATTCTCAATTCACCAAATTATACAAGTAAGGAAAAAATATATATTACAAAAATATGTAACTTGTTTCCTGGAATCATTTCTTCATAATGTTTGGAAATATTATACCAAAATTTCTCATGACTTTTTTGGAATTTCTAGAATCTTTCAGCATATTATAACGTTTCACTGACTTTACTGACCAAATTATTTTCTTTTCCCCTGACTTTTCTCCCCGAACTTTCAGAAAGTGTGACCTGCTGGTAAGTAAAGAGAACATTTAAGCGCAAGGAATTTTAGTTAAGAGTTTGTAAGGAGTAGAATAGGCCAATATAGAAAATCAAGAGTTACCAATACAATAGAAAGATGTTATTACAATATTTAAATTTATATATATATATATATATATATATATTATATTAATATATATATATATATAGTATATTATATATTAATATTATATAGTATATATATATATTTATATATATATATATCTAATATTATACTATATTATAATATTATATATATATATATTTATTATATGGTTTCATATTAAATACTGTAAAATTTTCAAATTGTTAACATTGCCTCTACCCCCTAGTTTTTTTTACTAGTAATTAAAAAAAAGATATTTTATGGAAAAATTTTGAAGTTACATATTTCTAGTTGGAGATAGTGGTCAAAGGCATATTATATTCAGACAATTCTCAAAAAATTTGGGATTTTTAGGGGTAGTTTAATTAATGTGCAACCAAGCTGGTGAAGTAGTAATTACTGATATTTCCTATTAGAATACTTATATAAAGAATCAAAAATTTTTATGTGGAAATGTAGTAGAAAAAGTAAACATGGCTTAATTCTTCAAAGATGATGGCTTCAAACTGTCGACAACTGCTAGTTTTGTGGTCTGAGTCGGAACCAACTTTGTTTGCTTCCACCACTTGCAGGAGCAACTGAATTTCTTCTTCATTGTTTGTTAAAAGCTTATTAAACTCTTCAAATAGTTTGACTCCACACTCAGTAATATCATTTACAACTTTGAGGTTTTTGTTGTTCCCCTTCTAATGTAATGATGATTGTTGCTCCATTCATTCGGATGTATGTTCAAAAAGCTTGCATTTATTTTCAACTTGTCAAACAACTAGAATGATCTTTTTGAGGCAAAATCAGCCAAAACAGCTCGGTTAGTTAAAAGTGCTGAGTCTCTTCTTACCTTCCGGTCTGCAGGCTTTATTATATATTATATTATTATAATATATATATATATATATAATATATATATATATTATATATATATATATATATATATTTAATTATATTAATAGTCCTGGTGGCTGCATTGGTCTGAGTGGTTACATTTGCACGCTTGGGTCGGGAGTTCGAGTCTCCTCGGTCAAAGTGGTTTCCGCCCCTCCCCTGCGGGGTATGGAGGGTGTTTGTGGTAGTGCAGCAAAACAATGTCCCGCACCACCCAAAATTTCAAAAACAAACTAATCGTATTTAATCGTATAGTGATATTTCAAATACTAAACTGTACAGAGCGTTGTGTTTTATCTACTAAATAATCTATCCTGCTTACCTATCCTACTTATGAATTAAATCAAGGTGTTCTAAATCTTATTATCCTTTTCAGTGTAGTTGTACTTGTAGTTGTTCTTAAGCAATTTCAGTTGTTACTCAATACTTAAATCGACAAAATGAACACTGTATTCATTCAAGCTGTTCCAGATGCGCAAAACTGTACCCGACTCTATATAAAATAAATGCTAATGCGATAAAATATAAACCCTGATGTTGAACTTCAATGTTGGTTCAACCGATGTACTCAAGAAAGAACATAAAATTATCTACTCTTAAATCCCGTTATCAAATACTAGTGTTGTTGAAATTCAAATGCTAAAGCTATCGATCCAGCAAAAAGTTCACTCAAATCAATGTTAACTAATAAAATTAAGTAGCTGATCTTATTCTTTTATTTATAAAATCTCAAATAAAATCTATAAATATTCAAACGTGTTCAATTGTTATTATAACCTCAATCACTATTAATCGAGTTCACTTCTGTAAACTATAACCAAGGGTGAACAACTTCAAGAATCAAAGTTCACTTAACTCTCTCAATTCAATTATGTTGGTATGATTTGTAAAACCAATCTCAAAATCCACTTCAAAAACTATCAATGGTAATCAGAAATCAACACCCATGTGGCTAAGTTAAATCAAAATCAATCTACAACAAAATAATCATACGCATCGATCCTAAAATTGAAAAAAACTCCCATCTTATTTACTCGACAATTCAATGTGGAATGTCAATCAAATAATTTCAAACTAAAGTTGAAAACTATAAGTCCATATGCAAACTGATTAAGTCAAATTTATTTCTAAGTTCTTTTATTTCAAGTTAAAGTTCCAAAAATCTGCAAGCCAAAACAAAAGCAAACTGTGTCACAAAATATTTCAGAGTCCCAATCAAAAGTCGTTATATCTGACAAAAATCAGCTACAGTAATTTATTTCAAAGTACAAATGTAAAGTCGTCATGTTTAACGAAAAGTCAACTACTGCAATTTATTTCAAAGTACAAATGTAAGTCGTTATGTTTAACAAAAGTTGTCACCGTAAATTATTTCGAAGTCTCGACTCAACAGTCAAATCTCTAAAAAGTTTAAGTCAAAGTCAATGTTCACTATAAAACAAAATAAATCAAAGTTGCATCAAAGTCCAATGTCTGAGATTCCGTTTTATAAAATTTCTACAATGAAGTATACTAATAACTTTTCAAAGGTCGATGAATTCATTTCTAAACGTTTACGTAATAAAATCAATAAAATATATAAGTCAATCTAGTTCCAAGAAATCAAATTGTCAACTATATCCAAGTCAGTATACAACTCACAATTCAAAATCAGTATATCAAAGTATGGTTCAGTCTCAGTAACTAAGTAATAACTAAGTATATTCAAAGACTAATATGTAAGAGTTTTCCAAAAAATTTATAAACTAGCTATGTTTTCAATATCTGTCAACCTATAAATTGTTTCATCAACACGAGTGCCATGACTAATGGTTTTCAAAGTCCTAAACTAATCTTGTTTTTCAAAAGTCCATAAAACTAAATTGGTTTTAAAAGAATATTTCATTTCAAAATTATTTCTGGAGATCAACACAAATCTTTTTCAAAAATAAAAACTTCAAAATAAAGTTTTCAAACTATTTCTGAAATACAGTGCAAGATCGTTCCCGAAATTTATTTTGTATCCAAACACAATTCACAGTTGTGGTAAACTATTTTCAAAATTCCGTTAACTCGAAACTATAGTTAAGAATTGTAATAAACTGTTTCTCCAGGAACCCCATTTACCACTTAATACAGTTTTAAATTTTCCTACTTTAAAATCTTATAGCGAAAATATAATACTTATGGATAACTGTATAAAAACCTCAAAGTCATCCAAGGTACTTTCAAAAATATATGCAATCTCTCTAAAAATAAAATCTGTTCAATAAAAGAAACTCTGTATTACTATTTTATTAAAAAACTCCAAAGTTAAAAACGTAATATATGTATATACAATCCTGATTCCAAACACCCACAATTGAATATATAAGCAGCTTTCAACCGTTGTTAAAAATTATATTACTCGTTTAAGGATATATTAGTTTACCTTAAAATATTCTAAGGTCCACTTAAATGATAGTCTATAACTCTATATGAAAGTTAGGCTATGTAAAGCCTGAATAGTTTGCTCAAGTTAGGCTTAAGTTGCATCACGATGTTAATTATTATTAGAACAAACATATTTAAACATGCAAGCTGTAAAAACGAACCAACTTACGTCACGTAACCTAGTTTACTCTAATGAACGTAAAAAAAATGATTAATCTTTTTTGATATAACTAATCAATTATCATTTACTAAGTATTAGCCCAATCAACGTATGTATACGCATAAATAAATAATTTATATATATTTACATAAATTTTAGCTATATATATATTTTCACTAATGTTTTAAATAAATAAATATTCCACACAAATCACAAAATGAAATTTGTACAAAAACCCATCAGAACAACTGATCAGGATCGAATCCAAACAAAGAGTGTGATCAAACTAAACTTATTAAAATAATACGAACTATATCAAATTTTCAAAACAAAGAGCAAACAAATCTTATACGAATACGGAGCTAATGTTGTTAACACAACCAGGTCTACAAAGCAAGTCCTAACTTATCATATTACAAAACTCAGCAAATGACTTCTACAAAAGAGTTGTTGACACAACCAGATCTAAATAACAAGTGAGCTATTCATCGCTCTGCTCCCGAGATATCGATTTTGTAGTTGATGACGTCACATCCTTGTTGCCATATTCTATGCTGAATATTTCTCTCGGAGTATATACACCTTTAACATTAATATTTTTCCCAAACTATTATTTGGAAGAAAAATACATAGATTAATATCATATATATATATACAAATTTACATTTTCTTTTTCGTTAAAATATTTTTTGAAAACGTATTCATAAAATTCGGCTTAATATTTATTTTTCAACAAAACTCATACTAACATTTTACAACTTGCATTTCATTTTCGCGCGTGTGGCCACACTCAAATACACACACACACAAATACACACATATATATATATATATATATATTTTTTCTTTATTTACATATTTATTACCTCTTTTTCTTTACATAGTATACTATTAATTTTGTACAATTTTTTGTATCCCCCTTACAATATTTTTATTTAATTTTTAGGCCTAATTTATTTTTTAATTTTAATATTTTACAGAAAATCTTATAATTTACAAGACTTTACTCGATTTCCTGTGTTTTGACAATTTTTGCTACTTTTTTTACCTATAGGCCAGGCTAATTGGGTGATGGGTTTAGCCATAGCCCTATGACAACGACACAAAAAATTGCGTTTGTAAGGAGATTTTTGTAATTCATCAGTAACAGTTTTAACGGCATAGTGTCATTAATAACTAATCAATTACTCTACCTGAGCATCATAAGCAACAATCAAGGGATAGGGCTCTCATCCACTTCCGGATCCTACATCTATTCGCTCACGCACGGTAGGTCTGCGAGTCCGAGCTAGCCATGCAACTGATGGCTGGAATATACTTGACTATGGTTCAGACTGAAGGCTGGGGTTACTATCACCTTGATAACTGTGCACCTTTCCACTTTGTATGGGCCACTGGGGCGAAAACTAAAATAGTAACTTCCCAGATTGTCGTGGTTAAAATAAATAAAATTAAAAAAATTAATACAATATATATATTATTTCTTAGGTAAATACACTTACAGCTTTTTCCGGTAGTCTCGGCCTATCCGGCAAATTTTTTGACTATCCGGTATGCGGACGGATAACCGGACATCAGTTCTTCCGCTAGTAGGTTTTTACCACGATTGTAGGAATAATTTCAATAATTTTGAAAAAATTATATAATATATATATACTATAAATTATATTAATAAGAATAATATATAATATTATAATATATCTATATATAATATATATATTATATCTTAATATAGTATATACTTGCTTAACTTACTTTCTTAGCTTACTTAACTTACTTCCTTAACTTAACTTATTTAACTAAGTACAACAAAAACATTTTGTCTGGAACTTTGGTGGTGAACGTTTCATAATTATATTAATTATAACTTAGCTTGTGTAAAATTGGTTTTGCATAAAGTACATAAATTATTTTTGGTAGCTCATATGATATATAATCATTTGACCTAAATCTCTAGTTTTAAAGCATTAATTAGACTAGACTTATAATTCTGCTTAAAACTTTCCTGCATTTAACATCATTGCTTGAATTTTCTTTGTTGTAAGGTATAGATATTTGTGATTACCGGAGAGGCCGCCCCTTTTTTTGGTCTGCTCCGGTTTCGGGTTCACCCCCGAAAAAATTCTACTCAGCTCACCTTCAAAAACAATATGCCCCGGCTCCACCCCCAAAAAAAAATTCGGGCCTCTGGCTCCACTAAACTACATTTGAACATAAATTTAGTATTATATTTATATATATATTTCTTTCGCATTATTCTCATCGAACCTAGGTATTTATATATGTTAAAATATATGGAAATAATATAGATTTTATAATGGAATTAAGCTACAAGCCACATGTTAATGCAATTTTTACTACCACAATTTATTCTCGTTTAAGTATTGTAATTACTTAATTACCAATGCATATTTTAACGTGTTTAAAGCATTGTATTATTTACACTATATATATGCAAGTTTTTGTTATATTTGCGTTCGCTTATTCAGTATTTTGTTGTTCTTTTATTCACAGAAATTTATAATAAAAAACACTGGAATTTTTTCTCATCTAAATGTTACCGCCTTCAGTGATAAAATAAAAATCAGATCAAATGTCGGGGCACAAAACTTGATAAATGCAAGTTGGGAAATAATATTTCGTCTCTGTTATTAGGAAAAAGTGGTGATACGAATAAATGGTCAATATCGATTATAACTTTATAAGACATTCGAGAACTAAATATTATCGATATTGGAATCGGCCTAATTAAAAGATAACCATATCATTTTGTAATATTGATAAATTGTTATCAGAAATAAAAGAAACCTGTTAAAACATGATCTTTCAAAAAATACGATTTTGGTGTGCTGCAGACGTACAAAAGATGGCAAACGTGTAAAATTTTTTGGGGTCCTATAAATTTTGGTTCCTGAAATTCCACCAATTTTTTTGGGTGTCCTCTAATTGCGGAATAGCGGAATTAAATTGCGAAATGATATAGGCATTTTCGCTAACTGCTAATTCGCAACATTTTTCAAAGTATCGCAATCGCAATTCCGCAATTTATTTTGTATTCCTCAATTGCGGATTGCGGAACGCCACCTATGATATATATATTATATATATATATATTATAATATATATATATATATTATATATATATATATTATATATATATATATATATATATTATATATATAATTATATATATATATATGGGTATGGCATGCGTCGCTACTCTCAATCTCCTCCTTTGAATTTCCTCCTTCGCTTTGCTTACTCTTGGCTAGTTTTCTTTCAAAACAATTGGAATAAGCTCTTGTGATGGAGCACCATCTTCCTCCTCTCTTATTAATTGGGGTGTTCCTCAAGGTTCGGCAGAAAGTCTCCAAATTTTTTTTTTTATTCTATTTCATAAATGTTAGCTGCACTTCTAACACTGTTCTATTAGTGCCGAATGACTCAACTCACATTCTTCACTCATATTCAATTGTGCTCCTCTTTATATCTAGTTTGCCTCTCGTTACAGTTTTCTGATTCAATTCTTACCGATTTGGTCGGGATTTCTCAGTGGGGTTAAACAGTAATCTTGTGAAGTTCAACTCTTTTTGAAAACGATCAACTTCTTCATATCTCCCTCTCTAAACACCTCCCAACTTTTCCATCCCTTTGCGGCTCTAATGTCTTACTGTAAACAACATAAACATTTTCGAACTAAACATAAGTAGTGAATTGTCTTGGAGGCCTCATATCAAATCCGGTTGCTAAAATGGCCTCAAAAAAGCTGGGAATTCTGTTGAGAATTGCGGAAATTTTTTTTCTTCTGCTCAGATATTCCAGTTATATAAAGGTCTTATACGCCTCTGTATGGAATACTGTTCCAATTTGGGGTGGATCGGTTCCACCCTAGTTTTGGAAAGAGTTGAAGCTAAGGCTAGAGGCTTATAACTGTCCCATACTTTCTGATCCTCTTTCTCCTCTTTCTCTACGTTGTGACGTTGGTGCCCTATTTCTTTTATATAGGTATTACACGGCGGGTGCTCGAGAGAATTGACCTCTATCGCATTCCTCCACTGCGTCGCCTGTAACACTAAGAGGTGCTTGTTTTATTCATGAAAATTGATGTGAATATTGAGACTCAAGGAATCGCTCGCTGTGGAACTTCCTTCTTTCCAGCCACATATGTTTTTGCCGACCGAACTCCTTGCTCTTCTGTTTTCCTGCATATCAATCTTCCTCTATTAAGTCCTGTGATTGCGCCCACCTGAGGGAGGCGTTAGGCAAGGGACAGGGTCGGTTTACTTTCCATTTATTTTCCTTTTTTTTTCTTTTGTATTTTTTATTTATTTTATTTATTTATTTTCCCCCCTCCTTTTGAACAGGGCCTGCCTGAGTGGTGGTATATATATACTATATATATATACTATAATTTAATATAATATATATTATATATATTATATATATATATATATATATATATTATTATATATATATATATTATATACGGTGTATTATATATATTATAACGACTGCCGGATTCGACGGATATCGGTATCGGTTTTTAACTCCAGCGGATATCCGGTATCCGGCTATCCGCCTAATTCACTATCACTTAATAACTTTAAGATATTAGTATATATATATTATTTATATATATTTATATATATATATTATATATATATATATATATATTATTATATATCTATATATAAGCGTCAGGCGGGTGACCAGGTCTGCCCTCTTTTAGGGGGGTGATTCGGTCCAATAATAAAAAAATTATTATAAAAAAAAAAAAATACAAAAAATTCGCTCATTTAATAGCCCGCGGTAGTACTACAAGTTTTAATTTAGATCTATCTTAATTTAGAAGTTTTTATAATTTTTAAATGTTAGAAATTTATTTTTAATGTTCAATTGAATTTCACTCTTCATTAAGTGAGTCTCTTTTACAACTTCGTTATAAATGAAAAATTGTGGAAGGATTTTAATTATTTTTTCAGTGGATACACTTGAGTATGTTGTTTAAATTGGCAAGTAATTTTTTGTCAACAGTATTGTGGCAAATCACGGGGCCTACTTGGTCTGATTCACCAGCGTAAAAATTGATGGAGGGGTGCTCGGACCACCGTTTTTGTATTTTACGTATTATTATAATGACCTTATTTATCACATATAACATTTTAACATTTATTTGCTTCTCTCAACCCAAAAAAAAAAAAAAAGATTTAATCAAACCATACCTTTATTTGAACGCAATGATTGCAGCGCTTATAATTAAAATTAAAAAAAAAAAAAAATATTCCTATTTTATTTATCATTATAAGGTAATTGTTACACAGAGGGTTGTAACCCCTGATTTTTTTGAAAATCACAGATATAATCTAAAAATAATAATAGAGAATAGTGAGAAAACGAAAATCGTCGCTCTCCTTAGGAAAAAGTTCGCGCTTCAAAGTTCCACACTATGGTATTGGTTGATTAAAAAAAAAAACAAAAATTTTTTTTTTTTTAAATCACGGGATATACACTGAAAAAATTTAATCAAGATAAGAAAAGGAACAAAGAAATTAGAAAAAAAGTTACAGGCTCTGAAAGTTAAAAATTTTCCTATGACATTTCTTATAATAACATTAGTGGGCTCGGGTGCTTCGTTTTGGGCATCTAGTTAGGTTATGCATAAGATTTGTTTATGTCCACATGATTTTTCTGTGATAGTCAACTAACTTATCATACCTGAACTTAGAGGGCTGAATGAGACTAACTGGATCGATCATATTGAAAGTCTATGGGATATTTACAACATTTGAGAGGCTGTAATTTTTTTCCTAAAGAGAGCGACATTTTTCGTTTTCACTATTCTCTTTTTATTTTTTTAGGAGTACCTGTAATTTTCATAAATCGGGGTGACAACCTCTGGGTAACAATTAAATTATTGGAATTTTTATTGGCTTATTAACGTTTTAATATGTAAATAATTATTATATAAGTAAAATAAACATAAAATTGAATTTTTTACGTAAAAGACGAATTTAAGCAGGTGCGAGTCACACCTCAATGGTGGTCCGCTTCAACCCTCCACGGTCGCATTAATTATGTTTATAATTATATTATTAGAATTACAATTATTATTTTTTTTGTGTTGCTTATGACCGACTATAGGGCGTGATTTACAAAAAAAAAAATTTTCAAAAAAGTGCATGGGGAGAGTCGGGAGACAGACTTATGCCTAAGGTGGTCCTAGTGCCAGTCCCGATGCTAATATATTCCATATATATATATTTTATATATATAATATATCTATATATATATATTATTTATATATATATATATTTATATATATATCTATATATATATCTTATTATATAATATATATATATATATATATGTGCTTATGTGTGAAGTTCCAAATACATTTAAATGTTAGTTTTTTTTATATAGGTATAAATCCAAAAACTAAAAACTTCTTTTTCCCCCCTTGTTTAATTTCCCTTCAACGTTTCTTTTTGAGTTTTACTAGAATAGAATAACATAATATATATATTATTATATATATATATATATATATATATTATACATATATATATATATATTATATATTATTATATATATTATATATATATTATATTGCCAAGGTTATCCAAATTGAAGATCATTTCTTATTAATGGAAAACAGATTGAATATTGGGAATTTAAAAAAGGAAACTTACCAGAAGAAGGATTGTAAGCAATTAGAATTGCAAAAAAATAATAAAAGAGGGAAACATTTTGGCTAATCCAATTCTCTTTTCAGTATTTGTGCCTAGTTGCGACCTATTAGGAAAATACAATACCATAGGGGCCTAGTTTATTCATTGCTAGATTTTTAGTAAGCGTTTTTGTAATAGGTTGGCATTCAGAATATTATCACTGCAAATTACTGTCAATTATATATATTATTAACATAATCAACACTATTTAACAAAAAAAAAATTGTTTTCTTATTTTCAATCCAATCAGACGACACCACAAACAGTGGCGGGGATCTATAGTACTATCACCAGTGTTGCCAACTTTTTAACATAAATGATTGCTAAAACACTTGGGAAAAAAAAAAAAGCCAAATACTTCTTTTTTTTCTACTTTTCAAATCCTGCATTTGCATCAATAACAAAAATTCATTTTTAATAAGGATCAATGTCAAGAACATTTGCACATTTAGTAGGAACCAACACAATCACTGTCTGAAATTAAATTTTACCATTGTCAAGGTGTATCTACATTCTACACTATGATTTTTCAGTTTTACACGTTCAGTTCACTTACAGTATAAATATTTCTACTATGGTCCACTAAAATCTAAATGATCACAGCTGTTAAATGACACTGGTAAACAAAGTTTTCGGAACTAGAAGGTGCTCTCTTTATAATATTTTTTTTGTGCTGAATCAGAAAATGTATTCAAAAGGCCCTATCACGTCACATTTTCAAGTTATCACAACTTAAATCTATGCGTTGTATAATTACAATATAAGTACATATAAGACCTATAAGTTTATTAATATTGCTTTAGTTGACATGTTTATTTATGTCTGATTTCCTAAATTACTAATACTATAGGCCTAACTATATGTTGAAGTATTACTTTTGCTTTTAAGGCTATTAATGCTATAATATCAACCCAAATGTGCACAAACATCAATGAGTCATGTAACGTGTCTTTTCCCTAGATCAAATTTAATTCAGTGTGACTTCAGCCCTTAATGGTGTAACTTTAATTTGTTGTTACCATGTTTTTATTGTGTAATTTTGTTTTATTTTATACCACATTCAAAGAATTTAATTAACTATTCATAAGTAACACTACATTTCAGCTTATTAAGTTCGTTGAAATTTTTTAATGTATTTACGATTTAAATAAAAAGGATGCTTGCAAATTTTTCCTAATGATGTTGCTAAGTTTGCCTGCAAATCACCACGAAAAGTCAACGTAAACTAATATCAATGCCATAATATAGATATAATTAAAATTATAGTACTTCAATCCAAATAATCCAATGTTATAATTTTCGGACAATCTTGTGTATATAAGAGTATACTGTTTTGCGGCAAAATTTGCTATCAAAAAGCAAAACAAATATAATATGGTTTCGTATATAACAAAAGTTTGTATTTAAAAGTCACAAATATTTTTAATATTTATCGTGGTACAATTTTTTTTTAAGGAAAATGACATATTTTTTATAAATATTATTTAATTACTTTGTTCGTAAACGCCAACCAAACTTTGCGCCAACCAGGGAGATGAGATGTTTGTTTGTTATTGCCCAATCAGAACGTTGCTTACACTTCGACGTAGGAAAATTCAAAGGCATGTCTTCTTTTGATAACCAACCTTTGAAATTTTGGGAAATCTTAGAGGGCATTAACAGCAATATTGCTTAATAGGAGTTTCACAAATCTAATTTATAGACCACTGTTGTAAGTAAATGATATTCTATTATTTCTTTTACAGTGGTTAGCACTTAACACTGCTGACAACTCCTTATAAACTATATTCCGATTGTCCTTTGGGACATACAATGGGTGTTATGCTAAATAAACCAGTGGTTACAAAAAAAAAGAGCATTTTTCTTTTTGAGTAACTACATTAGGACATTAGGACACAATCTGAGGGGAGTATGTAAGAGAGCAGTAAACAGCCAGGCATGGGCATACTCGAGACTGCCCAGTCAACCCACTACTCCATTTAACACATCTATGCAATCCACCAGAAGCACACTAGGGGCTTGTTTCATTATTTTGTTGTAACTACAAAAATCCACAATTGGTAGTCAATATTACTAATTGATATACATATAATATTGATCACTTCATATTCACCACTTCTTCACACTGTCTTATTAAATATTTAGTTAACTTTGCGCTACACATTGCCCTCTAAACAAATAACTGCTAACCTAAAAAAACCGCAATTTGGTTCGTCAATATATTATATGATACCGACCCTCCATAAACGCAATCTAATCCCGTTTCTTTATACATTTTGCACATCGAGTCATTCATCTTCGACACCCCTCCTCCTGGCAGCCTATTCAAAATTTAACCACCTATTCACTGAAATGCAATGTTTCTATATCACGATGCATGCTTTCCTTCTTAATTTTCTTTATGCCCCCTGGTCACCTTCATGTTCTACTCATGAAAAATTTAATTGGTTCTATGTTATTAATTGACTCGCTAAATATTTTGTAGACTTGTAATGTCCCCTTAAAAGATCGCCTTTCTACAGAAAACATTCCTAACTCTTTCAGCTTCTCCTTTCATAGCTCTTACACTCAAACCCAGACATTGATCCCTTCGCTTAGCCTCTCTACGTCTGCTACGCTGCTCTCTAGCATTTATCTTAGTTTTCTTCAACTATAATTGTTGGGCCAAACTTGTTGACACTCTCTAAGGCCTAGACATAGCTATTATACAGTTTATTCATAGCTCTTCTTTGCTCTTGTAACAACATTGCGATTTATTATGCCCAGCATCTTTATTAGCTTTAATTTCTAGCTTTCCAAACATTGATTAACTACTTTCAAATTACTACTTAAATTAATTTCTGCCTCTCTTGGTCCACAAACTCAAGGCACTCCCCATTCATATCGTAGTTAAAATTTTTATTTGAGTAAACTAGGTGAAGAACCTTACACTTGTTAGCTATTAAATTCAATTTTGCCCAACTTATCTGCCCCAAGAAGTTTTATCAGATATTTTGAATCTTTATGCATCCTTTACACTTTCCCTAACTGAGGTGGCCACTTTAGTATCATCTGCAAACTTAGAGAACTTACATTTAAAGTCCTTGGCCTAAATCATTTATATATATGAGGACAATAGTGGCCTCAGCACTGTTACCCTGTGGGACACCACTCTTCACTATTTCGCAAGTGGATGATCTTATTCCCATTTGTGTAGTATACAACTGTAATTACTATTTGCCACGCACTCTTTAATTCAACCATGTACAACTCCACTATACGCGATGTGGGTGCAAATAACTTTTTCATAAGCTATTATGTGGGGAAGCCTTAATTAAAAACGCTTTACTAAGTCAATGAATAACAATATAAACTGGGATTTTTTACACTCACTGTCAACTGCAAGATATAGATAATTGGTAGTTCCTATAAATTCGTAAAGGTTTGGTCTGACATGACTATCCCTTTCTGAACCATGCTGGGAGTCTACAATACCTTGTTATATCTACTAAATATTTCTCTATATGACCTTTCGTAACTTTATCCAGAACCTTTACACCCGAGATTTAAGCATAAGACTTGCCTACTACGGTAATTTCTTCCAATCGTTCCTTCATACCGTTGTTCTTATACAAATAGGGCACGAACATAGCTCGTTTATTCGGACAGTCATCTGGTACCGTCACCAAATGTTATAGATCGCTTAAAAATCAAGATACCATGCTGCCTATTCTCAATATGCGGTGTAGGAAGCAGGTGTTCAGAATTCTACCAATTTAGGACACCCATCCCATGGGCATGCAAGCTATCATCTAAGGATCAATATGGAAGAACATATAAATACTATCAAGGATGATCTCTTTTAATAGTCAACATCAAAATTCTGTTTAAAGTACCATATCGTATTGTGTTACATGACATAACAGGTCACTATACACCTAGGAGCCTTTCAATATTAACATCTCACCATACTTTTTACCTATGTAATACACTGAAGCAAAAGGTAGGAAGCATTGAGAAATAGTTGACTCAAACTGCCTTATCTGAACTCACTAATTTATCATCAATTTTAATTGGACCCATTATATTTCATATTACTTACTTTAAATTTAATAAAACTAAACTTCTTCCAGGCTCAAGTTATTACTAATTAAACCTTGACTTAAATTATAGGGGTGTGTTTAGCACCTCTCTTCTTTGCTCTTCTTAGAGTTGCACTGGTTAAGGTTCATTTCTATCTGTTCACTGCGATATTATTTTTCCGGGCTATAATACAAATCGCGCCCTTCCTCCCCCTATTACTGCATTGCGACCAGGTCATGTTTAAACGGACAGGTGGGCATACTTTATCTCACTCTTACTTTAATTTCTTCAACATTACTAAATTCATGAAACAACGCCATCCTTCACTTTCTCCTTTTCTGCAGCCTTAGTCCCTACATATGGGGTTTATCTTAATAAACGATACTGACCTTGAAATATTTCACTTAAAAGTACATAGTTTAAACATGTATTTTTAGCAACTCGCATCTTATACACACAATTATTGGTATCTTTCAAGCTCACATTTATACCAAGTACAGTTATAACTCTAGCATTTCGATCTCTGAATATTTTGGGTGAGAGAGGAGGTGTCAATGCGAGTAGAGTGCTTATGACTTCTCTTCTCTTGCAGGGATATCACACTATGCAATTTGCTGCAGATTATGGCCGCCTCTGTGCAATCCACATATACTCCAGATTCTGGGTTTAATCCAACGGTTAATGATCCCTATGAATTTACATCACTCTAAAACTCATCCACCATACTTTCATATTAGTTAAAATATTAGTCTAATGGTAGCATACGTATCTGTGTTGCGCTTCATCTGATCTCATCACTGTTGATTACTAGTATCAAAACAATCTTAATAAATGACAAGTATTACTAACGGTCAAAATATTTACCCGACAGGAATTCTCCCAAATGATATTGTAAGGAAAACCACGTATAAAATATAACCCATGTGGTAGTGAGAGGATAGGCGGTGTGTGTTGCATGAGTGTGAGCAGGCGCTTCGTGGTCGGATTCTCTGATTACTACATTTCAGCAACTACTTAATTACTAGACTCAGGCAGGCACGCATCTTTACCTCAGAAATTTACCACTTATATTATATTTGTTTTTTATTAGTTCACTAATCAATGCTATCGATATTATACCACGCAAACAACTAGAGTAAAATAGCATAATCACCAGGGATTAATTTTTTGAGGAGAGTCAGTGAATGACAAGAGGTACAAATATATAAATCATTTTTGCTATATTAATAAAGCGCACTACAACCAAAACTACACCCTTTCCTTTTCCTCTACGATAGGAATATAAATCAAATAATAAAGTGAATATACGGCTCTATTTCATATTTCCTAGAAAGGAGTCTCATATTAATTCTATTTACATATTACACATTCCTACAGTTAAGCAAATAAATGTCTAGAATTCATCATTATATAGGCTATTAACTAATCAGCCTTCATATCTTTTATTTCTAAGGTTGCATAACTGAATGTGAATCACTTATTTTTGTGTGTAAAAACATTATGAATAGGTTCCGATGACTGTATTATTTTTTAATGTCTATCAATTATTATTATTCTTAAACTGATAAAATACAGTTAGTATTATTTTATTTTAATAATCCCCATCTATTAAAACAGCCCTTACCAATTAGTCTCAATTAATTTGTAAATACCAGAATTTTTTCAGATATAATAGCCCACACCACCAAACTTATTCCCTAGGGTTAATCTTTCTGCTATAAAATCATCCATGAAATATGTCCCACTGGTACTCACCGAACACAGCTCAAACATCACGCTCTATGACGATGTACTCAGGTGAACTCGGCACACTCTTACTGCGTAGCAATAACAAGATTCTTTGATCCATAGATAATTCTCTCCACAAATCCAAAAACACTAAATTATTAATCACTGAAAAACAATTAGGGGATATATCCATAACCCTATTCATTTAACGAAACTCTCAACTTAATGTTCAAATAAAGTACACGGACAACATTCTCGAAATGGGCATACTCAAACGTAGGTAATAGCTAGTGCACTGGAATTTGATCATGTGCGCACCTTCGCGTATAGGACGGTAGGTGTTGCACTCATACGTTCTTGACATGCAATCTTCCTAAGTCATGGTAGCTGCTTAAGGTTAGAGCTTCCGGTCATGTGCACCTTGAGCTGAATCGCCTCTCACTCACTGCATATGTGGTACCGCAGCTAGCACAAGAAAATCAACCTCTTACTCAGACTCAAGATTTTCTCAACTAGAATATAGTGTCTCTCTTACTTATGACCTAATTCCATAGACTCTCACAAATTCTTCGACAACATAAACTTCAAACTCTCTTAAAACGTTCTATGTTATTTATCAGAGATATTTGATAAGAGATCATGTCTATGGTATATCGTATACAGTGAGGAGGAGTCTACTAATTAGCATTTACAGATCAGTCTCTCCTTCAGAAATCTCAACATTACTAATCAGCGCACTCCTCATAGACTGGAGTTCCCACTTCTGGGAGCAAGTCGAAACTGTTACTCCTGCAAAAAGGTCAAGGAGCGCTGACTGACTGATTCGAGAATATATCATCTTTTTAATAAAATCTAAAATTAACCATTTCTAAAACTCCAAAGATTTGAATTTGAGATGCAAGACCTATTTTCCACTACTTTATCCTTTTCCCTATCATCTTTCTCGCCTAGGTGAATCACTAATTACTCACTCATACCTATAATACTTTGAACTCACTCTTCTATGCCTTCGCATTCCACTAACTAAAGGTTATAGGGTCTCTTAACACCTCTCCCTCCTATTCATCTCAACTCAATAACTTTCTTCTTCTCCTACATTCACTCGATGCACATTTTATCGACTCGAGTCTTAGCAATCTCCTTCCCTTTAATCATTCCATTCTCTGCATTACATTCACATTAGAGGGCATCTAATATCACTATATTCTACACTCTTACAGTCCCACCAGATTATCAACACTGAGGCATACATTACTTTTATAATTATTATTAGTCTTCACTAATTCCTGTAATATTATGTTTATGTAACCTAACACTACACTGTTAATATCAATAGCCTAAAAAAGAGAATAACTACTACTCTTTAAATATTAACACATGGTTACTAAAATTTATACAATTATAATTTAGGGCTGTGTAGCCTTAGACAGGTTGAATATAATAGAAGTTATAAGGTTGGCTATAACTGTATTTCTGTGACTGTGAAAACTAATTTTAATTTAAAATAATCTACATAAATTAAAATAGATAACAAGTTATAGTATAAATGAGCTGTGAGATTCACAAAAAACAGACATGTCTATATGTTTTTAAGCGATACTCCAAGACTCACAACCAGAACGACAGGGACACAATAAAAACCCCGTACGGTGACTGGTTTAGAACTTCATAGGAGATTAGGCCTATTCAAGATTAAAATTCATAATGAAGAATATATATATACTTACGAATTTGTTATGAGAAATGAGTAGTATATATTTTCACACAATTAGCAGATAGCTTTCGTTTAATAGAAAACAGCAACATAAAGATATAACATGTGGGTTTACTCTTATAATTCAACTTTTCTCATTAAGCATACCACAAATATAGCTGGAATCAGTTAAAAAAAAACTCTCGGGAGCCCAAAAATTAACGACGATACTTCTCACTCAAGACATAGACAATCGAGCTCAGCTACGATCCTGGTGACACGGGAGCAATGAACAGCGTATTATTTGTGATTGCTACATGTTATCGCTTACCACATAGAGTCAATGGTTGCTTTGCTGCAAATTGAGATGGATACTGAGCTGAACATAATGCGCGGACAATAGTCTGTAAGGTCAGTATGGGAGTATGCAAAGTATCTCTCAGACTAGGTAAGATGATCCTTACCGATTATATAGAGAGACACCCAACATCTATGTCAAATATATTAATCTTAGAGCATGAACTGTTGTTCATGTACTCGCGCTTTGAATACTACTGGGGACTAATCGAGACTCGCTAGGAAGCGTCGTTAACACTCTTCATGTTGAGAGAAAACAGATTAAACAACACACCAGAAAGAATACTAAAATAAATCCATTAAATTTACCCACTATCGTTATAACACATATAAGTAATAAACTCCAGTAATTTGTTCGTGACTTGTATTTGTCTAATTAACAAAGAGAACTCCTAGGTTCACGCTTGCAGGTGTGGAACTTATTAGACAAGCACACTAAAATCTCATAATATAGAAATAAAAACCAAAATTTAGTGAAATATTTTACTAAGGATGCCTTA
>JABUQX010025525.1:35000-77132 GCA_015478945.1 Trachelipus rathkii
AGAGAAAAAGAGAAGAAATTTTATTAAACTTATATATATATAAATAAATAGTTATAGTTTTAAATCATGAGACGGCTAACGTTGTCGTAATAGATAGTGTTTGTTGCCATGATTAATCCATTGCCCAGGATACAACGCCTGCAACAAATACAGGAATATTTGTTAATTAATGTATTTAATGATTATGAATGAGCAATGAATAAATAATGATAAATTATAATGAAAGAATGTTGAGACGAACAATATCTTACCCTGTACAATCTGTATTGATCAAATTTAGAAAAGTTGTTGCTTTTCTATGGGGGAAAGACGTAGTTGCATCTCCTTCCTTCTAGTTAGTTTTGTAAGTAAAGACTTCCTTAATCACATGCCTTAGTTTGAAGTGTTTGAAGAAAACGAGGTTGCATAAAAGACCGGGATATTTTTCTTAACCGTTTGTCTTTGGTTCTCACTTCTTTTAAATCCGCTTTTCTTCGGTTTCTTCTTGAAAGCGGCACAAACTCACATGAAACAAGGATATAAATTATTATTAAAAAATGGAACAATCCTTTTCCGAACAATTGTTCTGTTGTGCACAACAATAATTTTAAATAGCAACAAATCTTCAACAACAACAACAGTGGTAGTAAAAAGAAAGAACCTTTTTCCGACAATAATCGCCTTTCGAAGTAAACCTTTTTTTTAGGTGGTTGACTTTTTCAGGGCTGATATTGTCGTCTCTTATATTAATAAATGAATGAATTAATGAATGAATGAAGAGAATGAAATATTTATATTATTTAGATGATAATGATGATAAGTGTATCTTAAATTCTAAATTCTAATTTTTACACATTCCGGGCGCGGGGCTGCGACATTGCTTTATGAAAAAGGAAGGTCGCAGCCGCCAAAACACCCAAGAGATTGTCAATAAACTAAATAAATTAATCAAACAAACTAAAAATATCTTTGGTTTTTTTACGAGCGGTAATAGCCGCTTGTCTTTGAGGAACTTTCCTCACACCCTCATCTTTATCAGATGTATTATTTAATTCTATGGGTTTATTAGTTTTGTCACCATTATGTGTTACAGACACTTCTGTTGGATACAATATATTGATTGGATAATGAGCTATATTGCCATCACCCTTTTTTAGCATCACAGTGCGTACACAGTTGTCAGCACCATATATTAGCTTTATAACTCTACCCAACTGCCAATATGGGCGAGTTTTGGTGGCGCTTTTTATTAATACCACATCACCCACCTTAATGCGGTTAACCCAATCGTTTTGATATAAATCATAACTATACTCACGTAAACTTAAAAGATATGTTTCATACCAAATGGTGCGAAAGTGTTCAAATTTTTGCTGCAGAAATAGCAAATGATCATTTAGCTGTTTATGTGAAGCAGGTTCTCCTTCCCACAAAGGGTCATCCGGATCCTCATCTGTTTTCACTGTTAGTGAAGCACTTCCATGTAGTTTCAAAAATGAGTTTGGAGTCAGAGGTACTAGATCCAGAGAAGACTCCACATAGGTCAGAGGCCTGTTGTTTATTGAATTTTGAATGCTGGAAAGTAAAGAAATCATATCAAAATAATTTAATTTAGAACGACCTACTGTTTTGTAGATGCAATTCTTCAGGATACGAAGCATTCTCTCCCATGCAGAACCCATCCACGGTGCGTACAGAGGCAGTCTTACATGTTTAATGTTGTTGATTCTCATATGCTCCTGAAATTCATCTGAAATTAAAGAATTTTCTATAGCATTACCACCGAGAGCAAAAGTTCTAGCATTGTCTGAATACAGAAAATCTACAATTCCATAAATGTTTGTGAAACGCATGAAAGATGATAAAAATGATTGAGTGGACATATCAGGTAATAGGTCTAAATGAACTGCACGTATATTCAAACAAGTATAAATTAATATATACATTTTCTTTTCTACAGAGCCATCTTTTATCCAAAAATGAGAGGTGAAATCAACTCCAGTATGCTTAAATGGTCTGAAAAAGTCCATTTGAGCTTGTGTGTAATTTGTAAATTTAGGATAATTGAAAGTGAAAGAATTATATTTTTTGCAAATAAGACACGACTCAATGATGTTTTTGACTGTTTGACGTGCTTTAGTGATCCAAAACCCTTTCAAACGTACCATATTTAATGTAGTTTGAAGTCCCAAATGTTTGCATGCAAGATGACAATCAGAAACAATGAGCTTTGTGAGATGGTGTTTTTTACTAAGCAAAATAGGATTAATAATATTATAATCGTAGTAATTAGTTTTAGCTATTCTACCTCTGGTTCTTAAAAAACCATTGTCATCTAAAAATAAATTTAATCTTTTAACCAATTCTGGGACTTTGTCAGAAGGTGATTTTAAGAATGCTATTTCTTTTTCAAAATCGATATTTTGCATTATTTTTAACCAATATTCTTTACTTCTAAGATGGAAATCTTTATTTTGCTTTTTAGTTTTGAAAATGAATTGGAACACGTATGCTGTTACTCTATGTAACTTATGCAAACTTGAAAATTTATTAATATCCAAAATAGGTTCTACAGAATCATTTTTTAATACGATATTGGTTACGATATGTGTATCGATTAGCATTTTACTTTCTTCTGATAAACATTTTAATTCATGCTTGGGCCATTGGTTTTTATCTAATGAAAGCCAAGATGGTCCCTTTTCCCATATTTGAAATTTATTGGAAAATTCCCTAAAGGAAATTCCCCTAGTTACTAAATCTGCCGGATTTTGTGAGGTCTCTACATAGAGGAAATTAATCGTTGAACTAAATTCCTTTAATATTTCCGATTTTTTATTTTTAATATCGCTCAACCTATTTCTTATAAAAATTTGTTTAGTTTTAATTTTAGGAGATAGAAGCCAAGCTAATATTATTTGAGCATCGACAAATATGTTTATTTCTTTAAAGTTATAATTGAAAGCAGAAAGTATTTGAGGAAGACATTTAAATGCCAAATATACTGCTAATAACTCAAGAGTAGGTAAAGTTCTATTTTTTAAAGGAGCAACCTTTGCTTTCGATAATAATATATATGATTTACATTCAGAGGCAATATACATTACAAAGCCATAAGCTGATGCTGAAGCATCACAAAATATATTTAAAGTAGCATTGTTATCATAATCGAAAACAAATCGATTAAATGAAAGATTTTTAAGCAAGATCAAATCGTTACTCAATTTTCGATATTGTGCAGAAATATCGGAACTTACCCTTTCATCCCATTGAGTCTGAGCCTGCCAAGTTTGTCTCATCAGAAGCCTACCCTTTATAGTTACAGGCAAAAATAATGACAGGGGATCAAAAACCTTGGATATTTGGGACAATAACTCACGTTTAGTTTCGATACTACCTGCTATGTTGAAATTATCAAGAGCCATTGTATCCGCTTCCATATTATATAGATATCCCAAAATTCTTTCGTTTTCACAACCATGCATCTCAGCACGGTCGTCTTCTATCATGAGGTCTTTGAGCCTTTTATGATTCGTATTCCAGGAACGTAAATAGAATCCACCCTCTTCCATCCTTTCAACCGATTCTCTGTAAAGGGTTTCAAGAATAGTTTCATCAGAATGACTATAAATGAGATTGTCTACATAAAGAAAATTTTTTAAAACATGAGAACAAAGATCATTAGTATACTTATCTGTGTGATATTTGATGACGTAATTCAAGATGAATGGAGAAGAAGCCATACCAAAAATAATTGTGGCATATCGATATGTGATTAATTCTTGATTTTTATCATACCATAGGAATGCCAATCGATTCTTATCTTCTTCTAATTTTAATCTGATCTGAAGGAAGGCAGATTTTACATCTGAAACGATAACATATTTGTTACACCTAAAATTACATAATATTTTAAATAAAGAACTCATAAGATCAATGCCCGGAAAAGCAGCTTCATTCAGAGATGGATTTGCGTCTGTTTTAAGGCTACAATTAAATACCGGTCTGACCTTAGTAGTTATCTGTTGTACTTCCTTTATTATTGGTCTGTGTGGTATCCAGACATAATTTTTTAGTTGGTCAGGAAGCACATTTATTTTTTCGATTATACCTTCATTTAATTGTTGTGTGAATACTTCAGAATATCGATCGATTAAATCACGATCTTTTAAATTTTTATACACTCGCTTTACTGCTGAAATGGCTACGTGGTAGTTAGAAGGTACTTTGTTAATTTTGTCCTTGTACCAAGGTAACTCTACATAATAATTGGACTATTTCATCACGCGCCTCTATTTCCCTTTCAACTCGTTGTATGAGTTTTTTATTCGAGTATCCTGATATCATGTACTATCAACAATACCATAGATTCTACTATGACAAATTTTAAACCTCAAATCTAAGTCGGATTATTTTTACAAAATTCAGAGATTGAAATAAGAAATAATAGGCTTTATAATGTATGTACTAATTAGAACAATTTAGTTTTTATTTTTTGCATGTCACGTTGGAGTTTCGATATTTGTATAGAAGAAATCGATTTATATCATAACCTAGTCATGACACAGGCGACTCTTCCTGAAATGCAGTTTCATGATCTTATGTCTAGTAGACCGCCATTTTAAGAAATTTCTATAATCCCCTAAGGAATCAAAACCATCACTTACCTCGTAGCGTGTACTTTCATGCACTTGGGGAAAAAGTAAACTTCTATAATACTGTTAAAATACGACCCCTTATTAAACTTCGATATTTTCAAATTTTCATTTCGTACGTTTGTGAGAAATTTATTAGATAATTTATTATACTTACTCATTTTCATGTCATGAACAGCCTGATCCAAACCTTTCACTTAAAAAGTTAAGATCTACGTCATCAATGAAAAAAAAGGGAAGCTTTAAAATTTTATCTTCTATATAGGTGTCTATGTAGACCCTTTTTAATATTTTATGATGTGACCCTAAAAATGTTTTTATTTCATTAGTGCTATCTTTTACATTGTTTTCATCAATTTGCAGTTTCCGCAAAACACTAGGCTTTAAAAAACTACATTGCATAGCTGGGCATGCCGCAACGATTTTCGGCTATTCGGCTAATCGGCTACGCCGCACTATCAATTCTTATAGCCGTAGTCGTAGCCGAAATTTTTTTTTTAAAATAGTCGGACAAGCCAACGACGCACTGCATTTTTCCGCGGCTATCGTTTCGGCTATGGAATTTTTTTAAATTAATTAAGTGAACCCTAACTCCGTTCTCCCTGATGACAAGTCACTTTCGAAAACGGGTTTTATATTGGTATGAAAAAGGCGTGGCATTGTAGTGATAAGTGTGTAATAATATTTTCAGTCTTAGTTCTATACTAATACGAATAAGATGTGTCAAAAGCTAAAAGAAGAAAAGTGCAACCTGTTTTAAACACGCAGTTTTATTCAAAATTCCTTTGTGATGTTCTTGTCATGTTATTATTTTATTATAATTATTATTATTATGTTACTAGTAGTAATTATAATAATTATTATAATACTAATTTACTGATTAGTAGTTACTAGTTACTAAGTAAATAATTACTAGTAAAATATATATATAACAATTAATAATATATATATATATATATATATATATATTATATATTATAATTACTAATATATAGTATATAATATATATATATATATATATATATATATATTATATATATATATTATTATATTATAATATTATATATATATATATATATATAATATATATTAATATATTTATATATATATATAATATATATTATATATAAATATATAATAATATATTATATATATATATAAATATATAATATATATTATATATATATATATATATATATATATATAATATATATATATATAATATATATATATATATATATATATATATATATTATTATATTATTATATATATATATTAATTAGATTTATTAATTTATCAGATACTGAAATTTAATTAAATAATTTGTATAAAGTATAAAAATAAAATTATTAAAATAATTAAATACATGGATAAGTTTGTGACTAGGACCAGAGGTGTTTCTGGAGACAGTTCAGCCGCTGCAGTAGTAGCTTAAGGAGCAGCTCTCCCATTTTAAATGAGAGCTGTGACATGGACAGCCAAAGATCTCTTACTGATCCTGTCACTGTAACCTTTGATTGTGAGGAGACGAGGGATCCTGGAAACCAAGGCCAAGAGGGCAACGAGGATGCCGTCAAAGAGTTGAAAAGCTATTCTCACTCTTGAGAGGTAAGAAACTCGCCTCCATGCTATAGTAAAGACTAAAAGACTAAGGACTAAAGAGCATAGTAAAGAGTAAAGACTATAAAGTAAATCAATTAAATCTTTAAATTAAATCTTAAGTAAATTAACTTTTTTTGAATTTTTTCAATGATTGACATTTAAAATTAATTTAAATTAGTCAAATCAAAAAAAATTAAAAACTTCTATTTATTTCAGTTTCTTCATCTTTTTGAAAAATTTTTTGGGACTGATGAGAAAGTTGATGGGGTGTCTCTTAGGAAGATTCACACTGGTGTTGCCAAGTGTAAACATCCTGCCTGCAAAGGGAAGGGGCTTTCCTACAGCACCCAGACAAGGTCCCACCTCAAGCCGCATTACAAGCATGTAAGTTTAAATAATTATTAATTAAATAATTTAGTAAGATCACAACAACTAACTGGTGTTGCTAGTTAATTAGTTATCAAGATTTAAACACTCTTGTATAAAGTCTTGATACCTTATACAAATGTTATCAAAGAAAATTAAAAAATTTGTAATTAAAGTTTGTATTATTTTTATATACACCAGATGCACAATGACCTTCTCCCTCACCTCTCTGCAGCCATTGAAGGGCTTAGCAAGCGCGGTCGCTCCAGTTCAAGGGAGAGTGAGTCTTGCAAGCGTCAGATGTCTCTGGATGAGAGCTTCAGGTCAAAGTTCAGCCAGCAGAGAGCAAAACAAGGTTACACCAGGTGAAAAAATTCAGAAACATAATATTAGTTATTTTAATTGAACTCAATTTTTTTTAAATAGGTATATGAGCGACTTAGCGTCTTCACGTTTTAAAAATATTTTTATTAAAAATTTAAAATATATTGATTTATTAACTTAATTACTTTTTCATCATTAGGTGGTTCATTCATTCAATGATGCCACTGGATTTAGCTGATGATCCTTACACGAAAGAGATGTTTTACCTCATTAATCCCAAGTTTCATCCCACCTCAAGGAGGACTTTGAGCAGGGATATTGAAAAGCTGATGCAAAAGGGGAAGACTCGACTGATAAACAACCTCTTCCACCAGAAGTGGGTGGCCACTACAGCCGACAGTTGGACCGCCCACAATAGGTCCTTCTTGGGAATGACAGTCCACTGGATTGACAGGGTCAACCTCAAAAGGTGCCATGTAACTTTGGCGGTCAGGGAGGTGAAGGTAAGAAAATTAAAAAGTTAAATTTTGTCATTTTATACCTTAGTCTCATAACCATAAGAACATATGAGGTGTAAATATTATTTGAATTTACAGGACTAAAACCAATAAAATTATGTCTTTGAAAGGCAAACTTCACAGTTACTGGGGGAAAATATCACAGAGATTCACATGAGTTTAACATCCACGGTAAGGTGAAGGCCACCACTACGGACAATGGCACCAACTACGTGGCAGCCTTCAACGCCTTTGGTGAGTCCAACCAGGACCAGGAGAACCTTCCTATGGACCCTGATTATCCTGACTTGGAGATTGTGGATCTCCAGGAGCTCCTTAGGGCTGAGGGTGACAACCCAAGTCTGCCGCCTCAACACCGCTGCAGGTACTTAGAATTCGCGAAAACTAGGGCTAAATGCTACTAATATATATTAATAATATTATTAAGTAATAAGTATTAACAAATAAAGATTTGTCATTTAAGATTTAACTAATAATCTTTGAATTTCTTGAATTAAATATTTTATTGTTTCAGTGCTCACACACTCAATCTGTTGGCGACAACAGATGTGAGTGATATACAGGGCTGGAGCAAGGGGGGCTCACAGTAGAGGAGGACCATAGCTAAGATCCAGGCCCTGTGGAACCTTCAGAACAGGGCCCCAGTGGTGGCCAACCAGATCAAGATTGTCGCCAAAAGAAAACTGAAGACTCCTGTGGTGACAAGGTAGTAGTAGTTACTATTAAAAAAAGAAATTTAGCGTAAGAAATTGTTGCCGATTAATTATAGACAAGTTCATTTAATAAGTTTTTGATATTTTATATAAAGTTATATTTATTTCTGCAGATGGAACTCCCTATATGATAGTGTGATGGTCCTTCTGGAGGTTTTAAGGGTCGAAAACCAAATGGATGCCATAAACACCATCCTCATCAAGAAGCCCAAGGGAGGTTCCCCTCTCACAGAGGTAAACGTCGAGGTAAATATAAAGTATTTTTAAAGTAGCAATTGCTCTTTTAATATTTTTGTTTATAATTTAATAAAATTTATTAAATTTATAAATCTCTCACAAACCCAACCCCCATCCATTAATCCCTGTTCTGTACCTGTACCATCGCTCTTGCTTGCCCAACACTCATCGCTACTTCGTAAACAATCTCTAACTGAAAATATGATCCACCTTTTTTCCGGTCGCCGACAGGGCAAAACACTTCACATGTGCTTTTAACACTTCATTAACCGAATATGGTGTTCTCCACTTTCTCCCACATGTCCAAAGCCATTTACAAAATTCTTCATCAAATTGCAGTCTTATTCCCTTACCCGCAAGACACGCTTCCATGATAAACTCGTTTCATCTTATCCAATCTCCTAACTGCCAAGAACGCCCTCAGATTGTCCATCTGTACGAACCCTCACTTCTGTGATCTATTCGCCCTTATTCCATACAATACTCGCTCTCGTGCTCCCGATTCTTTATTCAAATAATCAAGTATGGCTTTACGTAAACTAAGCATATATTAATTTCACTCTCTTCAGGTCATTGAACGAGTACACAGTTTGGTCATGCAGCTGTGGCGCAGTGGTCTTGATATTGCTTCAGGGGAGAAAAGGGCATACGATGGGCAATCCTCCTACCCAACTTTGGTGATGAAGACCAGCCTTGAGGAGAAGAGTGAAAATATTCATCTTGTGTGCGGAAGGGGGGGCCCCACGATATCAGGGCCCTCGCGTCAGTGTGGCTGATGTAAAAGTAGGTGTTCACCTCTTTCGAATAGGGATCTCCTTAAGGCCATGCCCTTCACTTCTTCACCCTTAAGCCCTAGAACAGCATTGCACCTGACATGGTGGAGGAGATCGGGGACAGGATTACCCGGAAGATAGGGGACTCCATCAAACCCCCTGAGAAACAGCAGCAGCGTCAGCTTGGCCCGCCAACAGAAAAAGAACCCCACAATTCAGACGCACTCCTATTCAGTAGATTGTTTTCTAGAGTATTGGTACGCAGAGCAAGCCAGCAACAGGATGTGGAAATCGTCATACGAAAGTCCATGGAGGAGTGGGTTCCCTCTCAAGAAGATCCGAGCTGTTCCTGTTTCCCCAACCAGCATAGGGAGATATGGATAGATCTATTTATAAAATATAATACCCCCATTCCTAGTTTCAGCAGCTGTGGAGAGGTGCTTCAGCGCGGGTGGGGACATCCCAGGCCAAGAGATCGTCCTTGAAGGAGGAAAGGTTTGAGGACCTTCTTTTCCTCAAAGGAAATATGGACCTCCTGCAGGAAGTGATTAGCCAGGAGGACATGGAGGAGGAAGAGGACCTATAGCTATGAAAGTATTTAACTATTTATGTAGTTAACATTTAATAAAAAAATTAAATAAATCTGTTTTACTATCTTATTAAAGGTTTAAAATGTAAAGGCATGCTTTCGTTATCGCGCAAAAGTTTACTTTGTAATTTAACGGTTATCGCCGTAGAATAGCCGAATAGCCGCATAGTTAATGCCGCACTGAGGTTTTCAAAAATGCAGTCGGATAGCCGACGACGCACTAGTTAGGTGGCAAAGCCGAATAGCCGATGACGGACCTCGAAAAATTATAGCCGCGCCCAGCTTGCTACATTGTGATCCTAAATCTGTGACACAATGTAAAAATAGCAATTTTATTTTTATTTTTAAGTTTAAGACATGTAGGTAGCAAATTTTGGCTGCGAAAGCAGCCTGTATTCCCCAATATTATATAGCAGATATACTTACCCAGTTTTCCCTGTATCTTCTGATTTGATGTTTCTTCTCAGCTATAACTTCCTCGTGTGCTCACACTCTCTTTCTGCTTCGACCATATCCTATGGCAATATAAGTATACTTCTTCAACTACTTTAAAAGGCTGATAGATCGACTTGAGACGTCATAGACTGACGTTAACGGATATGAGTGACATTACAAAGGATAAGATTCAATAACTTTGAATTGTTGTTAGTTGGCAAGACCTTACACATCCAGGATGAGCAATAGCCTGCCCGGGTTGAGTGTTGTATCGTGGTAACACACTCCAGATTCTGAATAACATAAAGCCCTAGACTGTACCTTACATTGTTAGCAAAACCGCTCACTTTATTGGATTATTATAATAAATTATATGCATAAATTTAGATTACACTTATAAACAGTTATAGTAATGAATGTTCTTCATTGACAACTAAATTTGCAAATCTTTTTAGTACTCAAATTAACCTTGTTTTCCGCTTAACAACCTTTACTATCCCTTATTAAACTAAATAATTAACATAAGTGATTATTTGGATATTTAATAGCTTCTTACGCTATTTGAAGTTGATTATTCAGATTGGTTATTAGAAAAAGTTTATTAGTTGATAGATAAAAAAGAGGTTTCTGAAATTTTGTTCTAGAAAATATTTTGAAACCTTAAAAAGAATTGCCAATAAAGGGATTAAAAGATAGGTAGTATATCGACAACATATTATTATCCTAGTCTTCAGTTATTTAATGAAACATGGAAGGTTACTTTCTTCAGAAGTCTAGATTCTCATTTATAATATAACTAATCAGCAACTCACGGACTTTACGAGGATGAAAAAATCTAAAGTTTGAATAAATTATCTGATAAATCTGTAATGTCATATGACTTGATCGTACATTATAAAACCATGTTCATAAGTTGCTTTCGTCATACTGTTAAATTTAACAATATTGGAGCACGAGTGATTTAGTATATAAAATATTAAATATTATAAAGTATTGGATTAATATTATTATTATTAATATAGTAATATATCTAAAATAAACTTACTATACTTTTATATAAAGTTTAACTTATATATATTATTGGCATAATTTTATCATATTTAGGTATTTATCTAATATTGCTGAATGACTGATAATAGACATAAATCATATGCAAATATGATTTAAATATATGACATTATATTTAACTACTTATATCATTTAAGTTGAAGACTATACTCCTATATAAATATCAAACTGTCGAAAGAAATGAATTAAATTCCCTTCCTCATTGCCGTGAAAAATCATTGCATTTCAATGCAGGACGGCTGAGGTTCACGTTTTAATATGTGCACCAATAAAGCATTTTATCTACTTTGAAGCATTATTATGATTAATATAAGTTGTTCATTATTTTTATGCTAGAATATTGATATTGCTGATATTATTTATTTATTTTATAATATCAGTTTGATACCATAATTTGACCCATCTAGTCTCTTACTATCAAAACATAATGAGATTTCATCAAATAATAAAGTAACGTTAATATAGACTTTACTATATAACCTGCTAATTAATAGTAATCATTATATAATAGTATAATAACTCTTTTAAATTGATTCTCATTGATTTACGAAAAACTAATTAATGCATAAATTTTTGTGTTGTTCATTTACCAATTTATGAGTTTGCGTTGTCAACATTAAACTATATATCAGTCTTTAATAGAGCATTTGTATATTTGTTTCCTTAAAGTTAAGCAGCTGTTATTTAGAATAAAACTCTCTTGTTATTTAATTTATCAACTTATTCAAAATAGTTATATTTCGGCAATTTTCTGCGGAATAAGATATATCTTTAGTTTATAACTATGACGATAAATTATCTAAACAAGCACTCTGATTTATTTCAAGCCGTAATTTATTATTATTATTAAATTTTAAAAATAAATTGTAAAAGAAAAGACTAACATAGTTATAATTATAAATTATAAACTTGACAATCTCTTTATTAATTTCCTATTGTGATATAACACCAACAAGAATCAATCGTACGCGAGCTCAATCAGATATAGAGAAAAAAAAATAAAGATATGAAAAAAATAAACATTTTCTAATTATAAATATTTGTTAAAAACTTTAATTTTTGAAGAATATGACTAAGGTTGAGAATTTCATTTTACTAAGGATATCACTCTCGATTTAAAAGCCCTCACGATCTAATATAGTTTAAAGTTTATACTGAGGGCTTATAATACAGTAGAAAGTAGTGAGTGAGAGAGTAAAAGAGAAGAAAATTTTATTATATATATACTAAATTAATATATAATATATCATATTTATTACTTATTATTATAATAATATATATATTATAATATATATTTTAATATATAATATATATTAATATATTTAATACTATATTATATATTATAATATAAATATTATAATTATATATTTATTTGTTGTAATATTAATATATATATATATATAATTATATAATAGAGTTGACAATATGTATTTAAAAATAATATATATATATATATATATATATATATTAATATATTATATTAATAATAATATAATATATATATATATTAATTATTAATATTAAAAATAATATAGTTATAGTTTTATTTTAAATAATCTATGAGACGTAGCTATAATCAGTTATATATAGTCTCGTTAATATAGATAGTGTTTGTTATTTGACACTGAATTATTAATTCCATTATGGCCCAGGATACATTAATCACTCTATGCTAAACTAAAATACAGTAGATAATTATTGTTATTTAAAGTATTATAATTTGATATTATGAAAGGATGCACTTAACTTAATAATTAATGTTGTAATATCATATTATAAAGAAATATAAATGTTGAGATCAGTTAAATACAATATTCTTATACCCTGGTACAATTTTGTAAGTATGATCAATAACTTTTATATTAGTTAAATAAGGTTTGCTTTCTAATGGGGTGAATAGTATTACGTTAAGTTTGCTAATTTCTGCCTTCTTCTAGTTAGTTTTGTAAGTAAAGACTTCCTTCCTTTATCACATGCCTTAGTTTGATAAGTGTATTTAAGTAAAACTTGAAAGGTTTGGAGCATAAAATAAAGACCGGATATTTTTTTATTCATATACCAGTTTTTATGTACATTATGATAGGTCATTCACTTCTTTATAAATCCGCCTTCTTTCTCTACGGTTTCTTTCTGAAAGCGGCACAAACTCACATGAAATAAGGAAATAGTTTTAATTATATATTATAAAAAATAAAAATTCATGATAATTTTTCTAATAAGAATTTTAATAAGGAGTTGTACGCAACAATTTAAATTTTATAATTGTAATTGCAGTCAGTACATTGTGATTGCAAATAAACTACTGTAACAGAACACAGTTATAGGTAGTATAAAAAGAAAATGAAATCATATTGTTTTCTGACAATAATCGCCTTTTCTGAAGTATAAATACCTTTATTTATAGGTGTACGTTAGGTACTATTTTCAAGAGTGATCTTAGATTATAATTGTTAGTCTCTTTATATTAATATATTAATAATTATATGAATGTAAATCTGAATAAATGAATAATGAATGAATGATAATAGAAATATAATAAATATTTATATTATTTAAGAATGATTATTAATATAATGTGGGTTATCTTAAAATTCTAAATATATTCTAAAGGTTCATTTTACTAAATATTAATCTAATTATATTATAATATATTATATAAGATTATATAATATATATATATATATTATCTATAATAAAATATCTCATATAAATTCTATATTAATATATATATATATATATATATATAATATATATATATATAATAATATATATATATATATATATATATATAATAATATATATATTTATAATTATTAATTAAATATATAATATATAATAATAATTAAATATATAATATAATATATTAATAATATATTATTATTTAACTCATATATATGGATATATAATTAATTATCGAATAAGCACAGCTGTTTATATAAGCTTGCCCCCGTGAAATAGAAATATGAAAAAAAATTTAATATATTATGATAAAATATTAAATATATATAAATAATTAGTGAGTGATTAAAAATTATTATGTAAAAATTAATGAAATTTTGCGCAGCAGAGGAACCACTGGTAACATTACCCGTAGTGAATATAAAACGTTAATCTGTGAGGCACTTGGTAAAAATAATCTGTTCAGAGGGCAATCAGTATAGGTAGGAAACACATACACCTCAAGTTACCATAACTTTGTGATATGATTTTAGTTATGCTCTAGAATTTTAGTTATGAAGATATACAACACCGAACGCCTTGAAGGCTCTAAGATTCACATTTCTAATGAGCTAATACTAATAAATAATACACCCCACTAGAATATGGTCTTTTATTATGATATGATCTCAAATTACTTATATTAACAAATAATAAACTTTCGATCTAAATCATATTATAGTCAATGATAAAAAATATTAGTATTAAGTTCATTAAATTTCAATTGAGGCTAAAGGCATTTTTGATTTGCAACGAATTTCTTTACTGATAACGGGAAGAAAGTTCTTCACTTTCCCATTTGATTTGTCAAATATTACTTTATCATAATATCTGTGAATGGTAAAATTACCTACCACTAAATTCACGGGAATAAATTTTTTTTCTTCCTAATATACGTAACATGGTTGCATTATATTTTAATCGTTTACTTACGTATTCTTTAGTTTATTTATTCTTGAGTTTGTGTAGACGTCAATCTTAATGAAATCGTATAATAATAAAATAAGGTTTTCAAACGTTGTCAAGTTTTTCTTTAAAAATTAATCTTATCCTCACGAAATTTTAATATAATTATAATAATTATGTTTAATATCACCAAAGATACTATTGGACCCTTCCCTAAATTTAATAAAAAAATTAATTCAATAGAGAATTGTGAAGAATAATTATATATATTTTTATATATCGTAATTAGTCTAGTATTTATGACGTCACACTCTCTCTAAGGTTTATTAGATTGTTTTAGTAGCCTGTTGTTTATATAATATATATATATTATTAATATATTATTAATATATATATAGTAATATATATATATATATATATAATATATAATATATTATATAAAATATTATATATATTATATATATATATTAATATTATTATATAATTATATATATATTAATATATATATATATATATATATTATATATTAATATTAATATATATATATATATTATATATATATATATATATATATATAAAATATATAATATTAATATAATAGATTAAAAATTTATTATGTATAATATATAATATTTAATAATAAATATATATATATATATATATTATAATGATATATTATATATATTAATATATTATTATAATTATTATATAATATATTATAATTATATAATATTTATATATATATAATATATAATATAAATAATATATTAATATATAATATATATATAGTATTGTAGTAGTTTAGGCTCGTTAAGTCTAGTGAGACATTATTTCTATATATGTAGTAGAGAAGAAATAATGCTCAAGGACACAAGTATCTTTTTTGTTATATATGCATTTATAAGTCAGTATAATTAGGATATAAGCATGACAGTTTGGTTTTCGTATATCAAGCAATTGCTAGATAGTCTCAATATTAGAAGTGCTTTCCAATATCTCTTATTAATAACAGCTCATACATCGTTTTTTGATAGCTGATAATGAATAAAGGTTTCACGTTCTATAATTCAAACTATAACCTAAAAAGGCTTAATTAATAGTCGGCATGTTATTATGGCTTTTTTAGGTCCTTAGTATACTGTAATCCTTAAGGTTGTCAGGATGTTAAACAACCTTCACATAATAACCATGAAGTAACAGATGACACTTCAATCCTTCTATTCTCTTTTGCGCACTCGGAAAATGAACTTCAAGAACGTCCTTCGAATTTGGAGTAGAAAAAAAACCGCACATAAATCCGTAATATACACCGGCGGCATAAGTGACGTCTGAGATGCAATATCTAGATGCATAATAGCCATATACTGGTGATAGTAATTCGAGCCAAAGCCAAAATCCATTTTGCCGAAAACTCCAATCATGCTGAAACTGCTTATATGAGATTTATTATGTACGCGATATAGCGAGTCTGTGAGATAAATAGAAAAATATCGCAAAATCTATTATATTTTCTTGAGACAAATATCTAAATTCAATACCAAACTTTTGGCGATATGTTTGTGTAGAGAAGGTGGACGCGCTATGTCAACACCTGGAGCAAAGATAACTGTTATGCATAAAATCGGAACCCTATAATTATGCTATTCGAGAACGTAGATTTTCCCTTTCGATAGTTTTGCCTTGAATAGTATTCTTGGTTTGATCGAAAGAGACGGGAAAGTTGAAAGGATCACGTGACTTTTCGCTCGAGACAAAAAAAAAATTGGTTCCAAATAGAAAAAGAAAAAGTACAAATTAAAAAATAAATAAAAATAAAAATAGGAATTAGTTAAGACTAATGACTACTAATTATTATTATATATATATATATATATATAGGTGTAATATTTACGATAAATAGTAAAATGACTTCTCGTGAACGTGACACTAGCAGAGAATACGGACCCTCGTATGCGAAAGCTCACATCCTTTGATATGGATCATTATTCTATAATTTCATTTGTAAAGCTGAGCGTATAAAATATCTTTGCGTAATATGACGGTACTTTGAGGTACATTATCCACATATCCCCTAATAACTATAAGTGACACTTAATCTCAAGGGCAACTTATTCTCAGGCTCAGTCCTCTTCACCACTCATCTAAATATATTATGATAACCTGACCAAAACTAAGTTAAGGATTGTGTGTCGAAAATATACATGTGGCGTCTTTAGTCTAAATGAGCTGTAGCAAGCGGGGTCCGCTGCACTCTCACTCCACTCAGATTCACTGATGAGAATATTACTATGCATAATAATTTATACCAGAGTCTACCTGCGGATTAATTATTTTATCTTAGATACCAAACCGTATCCACGTTGGTGTCTCCGAAGTTACTATGTAACCGTTTTCAACTAAAGCAACTAATATCGTATTTAACATACAATAACATAGTCAATAAACGACATACATTTTATAATTTCTATATGGCCAATGGCCTCGGCTCAAAAACAAACTCCATCACGAACTTTATCAGAGCTCAACCTTATTAATATATTAATATATATTATAATATTATATATATAATAATATATTAATATATATATAATTATATTTATATTAATTAATATATATATATATAAATTAATATCATATAATATTAAATATATTAATATATTAATAATATTAATATTTATATAACATATATATAATATAATATATTATATTTATAAACGGGGTAAGCCTTAACTGATCACTCAATAAGATTTTATTTTTAATACTTATATTTAATAACTATAATATAACGCAACAGAGAGAGAGAGAGAAAAGATAGAGAGAGAGATATATGAAGATAGAAGAGAATGAAGATAAGATAGTAATAGAGATATAGTGATGATAGATATATATATAATTATTAGAGATATAGAGGTAAGAGATGAAGAGATAGAGATAAGAGAGAGGAAGAAGAGACTCTTTACCTTTTTTTAAAGGAAGTTTTTTTCATGATTAATAATTACCAAATATTATTATGATGAACAACATAATAATAGCTATATATTAACTTATATTTTAAGTGTATATAGTAATTGGTATACACGATCAATAATATAATTAACATGATAGGTACTAGCATAAGTAAATAGTTTATAGATAACTAAGAATATGAAGTCGTTACATGTATATAAGTGCTAGACAAAATCATAATATCGTTTGATAAACGAAGGAATCCTTATTCAAGACTATTTATTAAATAAATTACTTACACACACAACGTGTACGTATGTTCATTCCGCAGTCCTCTAAATGTGTACAAAAACAACTCACACTCTTTATTTCAATACAAATAAGTAAAAAACATAGAAAATATTGACGTTGTGGGATCTCAACAAACAATAAAAAACAGTTATAATAATATATATTGGTATGCTATTAAAGCACACTGATATAAACTCAAATAGGCAAGTATTAACATATTGATATCTTACAATTAATTATAGGTAAAAAATATATAAATATAAAAAATATAATATATAATATTTGAGGTATAGTGTAAACGAGAATCATATCCTTTATGAAGACATATACCGAGAGAAATTCAACCTATCACATCAGTAGGATATTGTATAAAATATTAAATTATTACATTAATTGTATATAGATTGAAAATAAGAAATTATTATATTTACATTGTTTATGTATATCGTTGTGAGACGAGGCTATCCAATTGCTATTCCGATAATTAATTATATAAATCAAAGTTGACACATCCCTACAAATTTTAATTTCCCCACTCCTATAATAATTATAACTAACTTACGTACCTATATTAAATAATTTTTTGATATCTTTTTTAGTGATTATTTCTGTAAAGTTAATTTATGTGATTTTCAATTCCAGGTTCAGGCTCAAAAGATGTATTATTATTATTAAAATTTGTATTATTATCCGGTTAAATTTATAGTGGTAGTGTGTTTATTAATTGTGAAAAATGATCCATCTAATATGTTTCTTAATTTAGCATATACCCTTTGTAGTGTTACTCAAGTTATTCAAACCATCGTTGAATTAGAGATTTAATATCATTGGTATTCTTTACCTATGTAGAATAAGTCAATCACTCAATGCTTAATCAATTCAATTTTTATATTATAATTAATTTACAATTGAATGTACTGTAATTATTCACTCATAATATATTTAAAAAACCGACAACAAGAAAAATTTTGATAAATAATCACGACAAATGAATAAATGTTATCATGCAATATTACTATTTATTAAATATTTATTGATAAAATTATATTTATTAATATACTTTAAATTTTGTTAAGTGGAATGTATTAGTTATTCAATATTAATATAGTTATTATTATCTATTCTCTTTATATTTATATTTTACGTATTATAATCTATTTATTTTTCTCTCTCTCACTTAAAATTAAAATCATGGATTATATTATTTTTCAAAATGCTTTTTTTAGTTTTATGAGCTTGAGCTTATTATAGTATAATTATATATTTAGGTGATGTGTGAGTAATGTTTATGTAAATTATTTTCATTAATTATGTTATAATTCAAGGTGTAATTTAAAAACTTATAAGAGATATAAATCGTATTAAATTCATTTTTTAACAAAAATAAGTTTCCTTTATATAAATAGTCAAACAGTTATTCAATTTCTGCTAATAAAGATTTAAAAGTGATTATGAATTGTACTAGAAACTTTTGTAGGGTGTGATTAATCCTATCTATAGGTTCTTAAAAACAAACAGATTTATATACAAAATCTTACAAAAAAATAAATATATTAAGTTATCAAAAGTTTAAGATTTACAATATGTGGTGTAAAAATAGAAGCGCTTCAGCTTTTTCAAGTGAAAGTCTATTTAGTTTTGGACCTGTGGGTGTTGTCCGATTGGTTAAACATTCTCTCATTAAAGACACTAGACTCAGACTTGCAAAACCTTCTCCTGTCATGGTCCGGAAAATACAATGTCTCTTAAGGGTTTTTAATTTATAATACTCAGTGACTACGCTTGTAAATTAAGAGTGTAGGTATGCTTAAATGCATTTATATTACAAAGGTATGTTATTATATAAACTTGTTAACAGGTAACTTGAAAGTTGGGATAATAGGTAATACTAATCCGGCTGGCCGGAGCACCCCTACGCCGGGGTTGCTTTATCTGTCTAAAGCAGTTGAAAAGTATCTAGTTTATAACTAACAGATATAATAGTTTAATACTTAATTATAACTACTACATAAAATATATCAATCTTGAATATACTTGCATATTATTCAATTAATTATGTACATCCCATTAAATCTCTGGGAGTGACTGAGGAATAGGAATTTATATGTTGCTGTATAATACACAAATATTTAACAACGAATATATTATATTACCACGTACACTGAGCAATATAGCATAACAAATAAAAAATTTTACAATCAGAACTTCACTTCCACATGTCTAACAATGTAAATACTTCATTGGCATATATAACAAGGAGGGCGAGTGCTAAAAAGAAAAATCCGAAAAAAAACTACCAGAGGATGGACGTGGGGGGGGCCGCGCAAATTCTAGGGAGGCGCCATATATTGCGCAATGAGAAGAACAATATAATAATAATAGAATATGAAGAAGAATACGTAAATTTTTCTACTAACCAACATATATACCTATTAATATTCTTTGAGATAGAGGAGGTATCAAAATTACATTATCGATTCACATATCTTATAGGATATATTATACATTTCTTTTCGTTAATATAGATATAATATTAATATATATATATTAATATAACTATTTCCCTATATATACTTATATACCTATATAATATACTATAATATAATACTAAAAATTAATATTAATTATATATACTACTATATAATTAAAAAAGATGCATCCGTGCTCCGACAACTAATAAGTATACAAGTCTGAAAATATGATGTTGATCGGACAAAGGTATACCGTAGATCTAATGTATATAATGTACTCTATTTGAAGTTGTTATCAATTTTCGCAGAAATCGATTTAGGCAAATTCAAAAATAGAATATCCGATAGTAATTAGTGTATGCAGTAATAACAATATAAATGGTTGTTTAGTATTTGCTGGTAAATTAAGCATACATATATTGGTCTAGTAGTGCTTGTATTAAGATAGCTAGATTATGATTATTTCTAATAATTTTCTTCTTATATTAAGACTGAATTTGGTACTATTTTCGTTATAGAGAGATTATATAGTCAGGCAAGATGTATCTTCTTACTTAGATAATTTTTTTAGTATATCCAAAAGTAAAATTTTTTTCAAAAAATTTAAAATATATAAAAAATTTGGATTACTTTTTCGTTATAGAGAGATTTCGAGAAAATAGAAGTTTCAAGAATATATATTAACTATTATATAATATCAAATATTATAGTTCAAGTCGAAGTTATAAAAATATGACAACATCTGGATCGACTACATATGCCTTGAGAATTTCATCCACTTCGCCATCGAACAAATTGGAATTTAATAATATTTAATCTCGATAAACCTTTCAATTCCAAAATCTCAAAATAGTGGTTTCGGAAAATTGGGAGCAAGCTGAAGCCACTGACAAACTTACAATAAAATCGAAAAACCTCTTTGTAAACTATTTTGTAAACGTAATGGACTATTATATGCATCCTTTCTCAAGATTTGAAGCATTTTATACGGAAAAATGAATTCTGGAAGTTGTATAGACGCATAAATGTCTATTAAAAAAGATTGTTGATAAAAATTGAAAAAGTATCTTAGGAAAACTACGAAAGGGAAAGACTACAATTAATCTCACGCTTCACCAACAGGAAATATTCGCACCGAACACACAACGTTTGTAGAGGAAAGCAAAAAAAAAAACAAGAAAAAAAAAACTACGTTTCGTGTTTAAAGTTCAAAATCGGGCGACGGTAATAGAACAACCTATGATCCGCAATTTTATGTCCATTCTTTAGAGGGTTAATAGGTTGAAACTAATTGGGACTATCCGGCGATCCCGACGGGGAGGGGTGCGGCTCCTTAAGAAATATAGTTAGCCGCCTCCCTTTCGAAAGAAAATTATGGTGGGTTTTAATAAACATACAAAGAGAAGCATGGTCACAGGATGAACACACTATTAGAGAAAAAACAAAATTTAAGATAGAATAGTATGTAAGATAAACAATTCAATTAACAGAAAAAATAAGACAGAGGTCATAAGGACTAAGAATGGAGGAGAAAGACTAAACGAGAGAAGGGAAATTATTCAGGACTTTCATGCTCGTATCAGTATGAGAGAATTGTGATCCATAACTGGGCAGAATACCAATTCCATTGTTGCAAGGCTCCTTCAATAATTTAGTACATTTAATTCTAATGATTCTCTGTAAAACGAGTATCTCAATGGTCTCTCAAAAAATTTATGCAATACTGAAAAAGGTATTGTGTATTTTTCTCAGTTCTACGTCACAAAAACCTTACTCCCTCCAGTTGGAAAAGAAAGCATATTAAACAGCCATAGCTTCAAGACCGCAAAATAGGAAATGACAATTCAAACACACACCAGACTCAGAAACACAAAACAACCACAAACTAAGAACCCAAACACACACAAAAAACTAAATACAAACTACGCTTACTAAAAAGAACATATTAGAGTGACTTAAACACTATAAGGCTGAGTCAACCATCTCATCCAATAAAGAACAAAAAAACCCCAAAGTTATGCAAATGCACATATAACATAGAAAATCACATTAAAACTAATAATAACAAAATAACAAACACAACACATACTATAATCAAAAAAACACAAATAACGAGTATCCATACCAACCTCAATTCGCGGCGTTCATATCGATCTCAAAAAGATGCCAACCAAATCATTACATAACTATACCAAGAAGCATAAGAAGTAAGATGAAAAATAGCAAACAACGCCACACCCAAAAGACAACCACACCTATACTTACAACTACAGGCAAGAACCAGCCTTAGACAAAAAAATTTACTTGGCAGTTTATATCACTCTGTCTTGTGTCTCAACCAAGTCTCACAAATGTAATGCTTGGAAAGCTTCAGTCTAATGGAATTGTCGACTTGCTCTCCTCTCTGCTTAACACATCAAAATATTCGGCACATTCAGTCCCGAATACCACACCTTACTAGATCTTCAGATGCAACTACCCTAGCTTAGACATCAATCACGCAACCAATGCCCAAATTTGAAGATTCGTAATCCGGTCTCGGAGGTCTACGCAAAACTTGCACGTGAGATTTAGGGCCAAATCATCATTGGAACATTGAAGTGCAAACAAATTTACTCTTCAATTAGGGCCCAGAGCGTGCAAATACAGAATAAAGAAGTTCCTTTGATGAGTCTGGCTTTTATCCTATGGAGAAATTGACACGACAAATTGAAGTAGCTGAAGACGCACGCGTGTAGAATAGAGGTTTTTGCAATGGAAAGCTCGTTCGTTGATATAAGTCTTCATAATGAGAGCAGATAACTACGTGGAATTCGTTTCATTAGTACATGCACCAATGTTTAATTTAGGAGGGGTTTGTTTCATTCCTATGCTCCTGAGCAGCAAATAGGTTAGCGGAGTGAGAGGCGGCGTACGAAAGTGAGTAAAATTGCTATATATGATTCGAGGTACAGAAAAAGTTAGGAGCCAGGAGATAGCAGCTCGATAAACGAGTTTGTGGCAGACGAGCCCTCCGTACCTAGTATTGGCGTCACATCAGACAGAGAGTCGCACGATGACAAACTCGGAAGAATGGCACAGAAGATACGTGGGATTTAGGATTTTAGGAGTTCGAGGGAACAATTAATCACGCGGCCGGTGACCCATAAACAAGCATTAATGATTGCAGAAAGAAAAATGAAATATATGATTTAAATAAGACTATTTTTCCAACGATCTCTAGCTCAACCCGTTTCTACATTCCGTAGAAAAATCTAATAATGCTGCTTAGCAAGTAGCTTACAGGAACCAGACTTTATGTACAGCATGATCAGATTTGTTCTATTTGACCTGATTAACCTTCAAGTGTAAAACACTATCTGACAACCAGCTGATCACGGTCGTTCGTCTTTTTCCAATACAGCTCAACGTTCAGATGAAAACTTATTTTAAGGAACAAATATTGAATCAGAGAGATTTTGGTTACCATCTTTCCACCACACAGACACAGGCTACAGTGTCGTTGGCTTTATTAACATTCCGGAAATGAAACGGAGGCCGGAAATAAAATACAGTCGTAATCTAATACTCATTCCTGAGTCCCTTCGCTGAAAGAGTTGGTTATATAATTCCAATCGGCAATCAGCCTAGGAGCAGCCCAAAAAACTCCGTTTTAGGGTAAACCGGTAAACATGATATGAAACAAAGCATCTCCACAACCTTCTCTTTAGCAGATACTTATACCCTGACGACATTCCAGAGGTACTCCAAGGTAATATTTCCATCCGAATGTTTGGTAAGTTAAGATAATCGATCTCTTCTAAATCGCTAATACTTTTTGTATAGTGCCTAATCTTAATATTCCTTAATGAGCTCGATTTATAATATATATGGTCTATAGCCCTTCTATGGGGTTAATTGCTGTTAGAGACGTACTAGGGTTAGGGATGTATAGTTAGTGTGGTGTAAGCATATAGGTAGTATGACTATATAGTGTGGTGAATAGTAGGTATGGTAGGATATAGTCATGCGGTACACATAGAGTAGTAGAAATATCGGGATGACGTAGAGGTAATACTAGAGTGAGTACGGAGGATGATAATATAATGAGTTTAGGCTGGGTACTTAGAGTTTATTTATTGATAATCTTAATATATTATACCCTTTATTGCGTCTGTTTTTAAGTTCTTTATGTTATATATTTTTGCTCTTTTATTTTATAAGCATATAGAAAGTATTATATAATAGTTTTATTTAATATTATATGTATCATATAGGAGATATGTGTGAACATATCCCGGTGTAGCATAATATTTACCAATAAACGTATTATATATATAGCACATTTATATAACTAATTTTAAAATTAATACCATGTTATTCTAACTGGACAAACTAAGCAATTAACTAGATTGATACTTATTTTTTGAAGGAGGGGAGGGGGAAATTAGAAAATTAAATTACAAATTTAGAGTAATAGACAATAATATTAATATAATCATTACATACTATAATTAGGGTGATATTATGTAAATGATAGATAATAATATATATATGTATTAATATATGATATATATATATATATTATATATAATATAACTCAATATATATATATATATAATATATATATATATACTAATATATATAAAAAACAATAATTTTATATACCGTATATATTATTAATAATCTAATATAATATATATAATATATTATTTAATTATTATATATATTATTATTTTAATAAATATATATATATACTTTATAATATATATATATATATGATCATATATAATATGAATTTCTGAAAAGGAAGAAAAGATGTTTTTTGGAGAATTTGATTAAATTTTTGTAAAAAAAAGTGAAGGTCTTTAATAAATGGGTTTTTACTACCTTTTAAAGAACTATTTAATACTAACATATGTTTAACAATTAACTCTTCTCCAAAATGGTCATTACTTTTTTAATGCACATATAATCTATCATTTCTTCTAATCTCTACATAATAAAAAGGATTACTTAATTTTCGATAAAAAGCATAATGAATTCTACACCATTGAAAATATATATAAATATTATATATATATATATATATAATAATATATATAATATATATATATTTATATATAATATATATATCTATACACTCTACCATACTACTAATATATCTTACCTATATATTATCATATATATATATATACTAAATTATATATATATATATAATTTATATATATAATATAACTGGTTCCATAAGGAGGGGCGCCATTTCTACTTTGGCTTGGGGGGGTCACTATGACTCTTAGTTTACGTCCAACTGTATATAGATAAGTATATATATATATATATATATATATATATAATATTATAATATTAATATATATATATATATAAATACATAATATATAATATATATAATATATACTATAAAATTAATATATATATACCTAATATATTATAGAATTAGGGATATAATAATATTATTCATAATATATTAATATAAATAATATATATATAATTATAATAGTATATATATTTAATATATAGTAGGCTAAATATATACTATTGTATCATATAATTAAGTTATTCAGAATTTAGTGTTTTTTAATATCGCGTAACATTGACTTCGCAAATATTAACCAATAATTTAATTTTGCATTGGTCACGCGGACACTCGGAATGTAAATAGAAAATATTCTGATGGGGACTTGTTACATCCGTGGAGGCAACTTTTTTTGTGAAAAATTTCGGGGGAAAATCATAAGATATTTCCTATTGCGTTCTTTGCACGTGCAAGCAATTTCGAGTCCACATCGAAATCTAAGCAATATTGATATTATTTATAATTATTGAATAAGGCATCTTCGTACTTTGTAGAGTATCAATTCGTCGAAATCATGTTGCAGGAATATCAGGCACATAGCATCCTTATCAAGTGGCCTTGGGAAAAAATTTATAAAGTATCCATGCCACTGGCACGGTACACTTTGCAATTCGATTAATTCGAATTCTCGGGAAGGAAGAATGATATCTGGGTTAAGGAAAATATAGAAAGGAAAATGAGTAAAAGAGTAAAGGATCTCCAATTCCAAGTTTAAGAATGAAGCAGATTACTCTGAAACTAATATAAAAATATCAAGATATATGGAAACAGTGAAATAAAGAACAATCATAAGGAATGGATTATAGTAAATTTAAACAATTATAAGTAATGGATAAATATCTGTTTACGTCAGTAAATCTCAATTATTAACACTACTTGAAATTCTTGAGCTTTTGAGCTAACAGAAGTATCAGTCTCTTCAACACACTACTCAAAAAAAATACTACGGAGATATTATTTGAAAGAAAATGAGGCCTCCCTAGCAACCGTTATGAAATCAGTGATGGTTTCGCAAGACGATATTTATTGATTATCGTTAAACCGCCAAGGGGATGTTTGTATTGTCAACACGGAGAGACGAAGAGAACCGTGGAAAGAGATAGGAAAGTTAGAAGGTGTTTTGGAGAAGGAGATTTGAAAAAGTTTAGTTTTTAAAAGAATTAATCTTCACAAGGTTGAGACGACCCATTAGGAAATTCTATCTGATCGTGAGAATGACGAATCGGAAAGATTAAAAGCGAGAGGAAACATTCTAGAGGTAAAAGTAGGGAGCAAGAAATTCGATTTGTGTCTTTAATTTCCTGGCGGTTGAAACTACAGAAAGAATAAGAAGAAAGATTAGAACAGAGATTCGAAGATAGAATCTGCGATGAGAACAAAATCAAGTAATAGAAAGTAGGAAATATATAGGCAGCACTAAGACATGAACCCTGACGGACCACCATCGTATTGAGACAGACGAAAGTAAGGAAAGAAGTCGCCCGCATCAAACCAACAGCGCGGACTTAGAGAATTTGACGAAGAAACGCTATACTAGATACGTAAGAGCAAAGAAAACAGGAGGAAACCCCTCAGAAAGGAGGTAGAGCTTGGGGAGCAGTGACGGGTGCAATAGCGTACGGTCCAAGCGATGATTTGTAATATGGTCCAAACAGCCAGTCACGCAGTCTCCCTGTTAGTTCCTAAGAGCGAAAAGAAAGAAAAAAAAAAACCTCATAAATCGGTATTAGAATAGGAAAGGATAAATCGCGCAGTAGGCCATGGGAGGCGGCCGAAAGTCGTACTGACGATAGGAAAGAAGAGTTTTCAGATGATCTAAGTAGTGAGAGTTGAGGAGTTTAGGCGAAAAGCCATAGAAAATATTTTTGGAATTTAGGTGCTAAGAAAATAAGTTCAGAATTTATCAACGAGCGGGACTTTCCTTTTTTTTCGGAAAGGTTGGGACTATAATGCGTGCTTCCAACAACTGCAGGAGAAAGTGCGTAAGTAAAATCAAAAGAAAAGAACGTAAGAAATATAAAAGATGAAAGCGAGGGCGGTCGGAAAGCTAACGGAAGGCACACGCTTCTAAAAACTTGGGGAAGAAAGATGAGATTCACAACTGAGCGCCATTCCGCCTTTCCTAAGACCGATACAATCGAGATATTCTCAGGAGCCCATGCACTCAATCAAAAACAAATTATATATATTTTATTAATCATTATTATATATAATATATATATAATTATATAATTATATATATTCATAAATTTATCTCAATATAAATATAATATATTATTTCACTACTACCTCATACTACTATATATATATTATCTTATATAACTATTATATATTACATTATTTAACTGGGTATATTATTATATAAACTTTTATATGATAATATATATATATATTATTTAATACTGCTGAGTAATATATTATATTATCAATACTACCTCACTCAGCCCATGCACCTGTCAAATGTAATCACATAGGTATAGGATACCTGAGAGGAGGATGGATGTCAGAATCGTACAAGGATGAGTAAGGAAAGGAAATGCCAGAATCGTATAGGGTTTTAGTTAGTGGAAAATAGGACAAAAGGCGAAGAGCGATTGAGCTTTAAAGCAACAGAATCATCAGATCGAATAAGGAGGGGAAAGGCAGATTTCACGAAGTTTGCTAAGATGTCTTTTGGCAAGGAAGGTCCAGAAGATTTGTCAGTCGGAGAACAAGGAGGTTAGCGCACTTTCGTTTGATAAAAGCTCGCTTTGCTCGTCGAAGAGTATCCCTGCAAACGATTTTCTAGCTAAATGAATAATTTTAAATCTAGAGTGATGAGTAAGAAACGTGAATTTTCCCTACACTCTCTGATTATGCAGGTCTCTTAGCCTGAATGGCGCATAGCACATATCACGAATGAACCCATGGATTATCGAGCGCACGCAGAAAGGATTTAGTTCGCGCAGAAGGAATGAACCATGCTCATCCCCATCAACGATTACAATCACCTCTTATCTTTTAAATCTTTAATACATCCATCCATCTATTCCGCTTCTGAGCGCCAGCTCCAATTTTTCGTGTTATCCCTCTGCACAACTTGAAACCTTTGACAACTTTACAGCTCTCTGGCTAAATCAGTTTTATACATATTCAGTAATATATATGAGCTGAATTTTGGGGGAACCAGATGCTACAGCAAAAAGCAGCTTACAAACATGTCCCCCTTACCTCGTTTCATCTCTCTACTTAGCTCCATAATAGTTACTATTTTATTATATTATTGTTTAAAAAAAATTTTATTAAGAGTAGTGGGGAGGATGATTTGAACGTTCTTTATCCCTTATTCAGAGGGTTAACACAGGATATTCATAATGTAAATCGAAACTTATATAGACCTCGACTATCACAAACCAGTACACCAATATGCTCTTAAGCAGTGGGTTTATTTCTGCCCCCTAGGACACGAATAAAACTCCAACTGCTAGCGGAGGGACTTGGAAACCCAGCGATCCCTCTCCTCGCATGATATGGTCAGTTTGGAGTTAAACCTCACTATGCCCCTGAGTGTCCATTCTTATTAACTATAATTATTTTCTATTATTTTATTACTTATAAATTATTATTATCTTTTCCATCATTATTATTATTATTATTTTATTATTTAATAATTATTATTATTATTGGTATTCATTATTATTATTATTTAATTATTATTAATCTAATTATTATTAGTTATTATTATTATTACCTATTAAACATTAAAGACTTAAGGATTCAACTTTTACTTGCTTATTATATAGTATAATATTTTACTATATATATATTTTTTTTTTATGTTTTTATTTTATTATTAATATGATATAGTATTTAATTTATAATAATATATATATTATTATCCCTTATTCTTTAATAGTACTTTGTTATATTATATATACTTATTAATATTCCTACCTTGTACTATAGTCACTTCCCCCCCTACTACCCATTTATCGTTTAAAAACTATATTTTATATTTCCAATATATATATACCCCTAATTCTACCTATACCCACTATATACTATATAATAATGTATATCTTCTACTATTAGTGCTAATACTGTATTAAAAATTAACGTATTATATATATATATCATTCTATATCTTTCAACTAATCTAGTGTTTAAATATTCGTCATAAAATGACAATTTTATTTGAGGAGTTTAGACTCTCTATAATATATATTATCTTACTATCCTTTTACTATAATTATCTTGTTCAAGTATTGTTTTCTTATACTCACCAATATATTATATATATATCTTAGTATCTACTTACTTTCCATTTTATATATTTATATTTTTTTTTATATATCTTACGTTATCGATGGAATAGAGAGACGAGAGAGAGAGAGACGGAGACGAGAAAGAGAGAGAAGAGAGATGACGACGAGAGAGAGAGAGTAGAGAGAGAGAGAGTAGTAAGAGGAGGATGAGACGAGAGAGAGAGAGAGAGAGAGAGGAGAGAGAGTAGAGAAGAGAGAGAGAGACGATGATAAGTAAAGTAGCAGAGTAGTAGATGTAGAGATAGAGCAGACGAGAAGAAGAAGAGCGGGTTTGTAGACGATCGTCATCGCAATGCACGAGAGAATGATGAAGTATGCATCGAGTAAGAGACGAGTCGACGAGAGGGAGTGCTAGATGGATGAGTGTCCAGAGAGAAATCTCGAGTGATATGAGTAATTGGAGAGAGATGATATGAGAAGGAGTTCAGAGAGGAGAGATGAAGGTAGCTGTTCCCACAGAGAGACGTCATGAGAGAGAGGAGCAGAGAGAGAGGAGAATGATGCTAAGGAATAAATATCGAGTAGAAGAGGAGAGAGAGAGGATTCCCGAGATACGAGAGAGTATATTCAGGTGTATAGGATGGAAGAGAGGAGAGAAGAGAAGAGCGACGACGATGATCGAGAGAGAGAGAGAACGAGGAGAACGAGAAAGAGAAGAGAAAGGAAAGAGAAAGAGTATTTCCGAATAGTAGAAGAATACCGCAGAGAGGGAGATCTCTAATAATATGACCCTTTCTTTAGTTTTCTTTCTTTCTTTCAATTAATGCATCAACAAATCGCTCAACAATTTACATATCCTCGCGTCTCCACTCAAATCATCGCCCGTCACCCCCCATCTTCCCTCGAGATCAGTCAACCCTTATATACTCCACGATACTCCCTAAACCTCTCTCTCATCGATTATTATTGATTTTTTTTTTTATATTTTATTATATATATAATTACTATTTATTATTTTAATTATATTCATATATTAATTTTTATAATTATATTATTATTATATATACTTTTACTTATATTATATGTATTATTTTTTATATTTTTTATACCTAATACTACTATATATATAGTATATACTTATATATATATTATATATTATATATAATCCCATATATAATATATATAATATATAACCTCTCAATATTAAGTATTTCCCTCGTTACCTTTCCGTATCTCTATTTTTATTTATTTACCCTACCTTCCTTCCCCTCTCCCCCTATATCTCATTTCCATGCGTCAACCAAATTATACTCCCAACCTTTCACAACCACTCACTTTCATCCTTCTTACCACTAACCCACCGATTTTTTTCCAGCGCATGATCTAACGTACATCACACTCTTTTTTTTTTTTTTATTGGATCCTCAGTACAATTTTTTGCTATTGATAAAACATAACATCCACAACCTTACATGATCCACTCGACCTCCCATACTTATTTCAAAATCTTTCCTGTGTGGTTGGGCTTTTGGGTCAGAAAGCAAACAAAAATTGCCCCCATTTTATCTACATTTTCTTGTTTATGTACGTCTCTTCTTTTTGCGTGTTGTTCTTCGTAAACAGTGACTAAGGGGCCTGGTGGTAAGTTAAGCGGCACTGGCTTGTTTCACCCTACGACTATTACCTCTCATCTTGCTTAAGGAAAATGCCTGATCGCATGCCTCGGAGAACAGATGGATCGTGGATCTGAGCGGAGTCATACAGACGCTTCTCTTTTTTTCGTGCGCGAATATCTGCTTATGAATCGTTGATGGGGTTACATATGAATGTCGGATTAATACATCAAAATTGTTGAGGAGAAGAAGAAAACAAGAGGAGAAGAGGTTGATGGTGGTGTTATTAGAAAGCGGTGCAAAAGTATTTGATTTGCTCACTGTGCCTTACCATATGAAACATCAAAGATGCATGAATACTAAGAGAAAAGAGAACTTTTGAACGCTATTGAGAGGTGTGGTCGTGAGAAATGCTGTGCGTGCTGGTGTGGTAAAGAGATGAGAGAGGGAGAGAAGGAGTTGGAATTTTGATGAGTGACTCTGTTGGTACCAAAGTATGGTAGACTTGTTGTGTGTGAGTCCTAGTAATTCTAGATGGTTAACATTTAATCACAGATTTGAAAAGGTGTGCAAAGGTATGTGTGGTTGTTTGACGTATGGTCCATTTTGAATCTGAGAGAAACGTTGAAGATAGTACGATTTTTTGGGATGGATAATCTGAATGATGTTGAGGATGTGTGAGTAACGCATAGCTTCAGATTGGTATGTTGGGGGGATTCCTGAGATATGGTTTGGATCACGGGATAAAAACCAAGGGATTGGTATTCGGTGGTTTGGAAAGGTGCGTCGGAGAGAAGAGACAATAAGAATGGTAGACAAGCGTGAAATTTGATTTCTCTGCAGAGAGATCTATGTTGAAAGTTAAATACTTTTTCTTTTATTTTATAACACAAGAAGATAGTTTCCTTCTTTGACTACGACTCTTGGTAGTAGGTTATAAGAAGATGGTAATGAGTGAAAAGTATAGTTGATTTTGTGTTGGTGAAGAAGGAGATGTGAAAGTAAGTATGTGTTGGATGTAAATAAGTGTAGGGGTTTAGTGATTAGAAACTATTCTTGTAAAATATGTTTGTTTGCTATGTATGATTGTAGAGTTAGTGGGCTCTTGGATGGAGAGGAATTGTGATAGTGATCGAAAGCGAAAGTAGGCCTAATCAGACCCAATTTGAGATGAGAAGTTTTTTCAATGACAAAGACATAAGGATTAAGTTGTAAGAGACGCTTCGCTAGTAAATGGGTTAGGAATTTGAATACACGTTGCAAAGACTTTTTGTAACTCAAATCTTGCAGGGCAAATGAAGGAGCAATTGTTTATGTATTGATAAGTGTGGTATAATTGTGGATGTGTCTAGTAGGAAGTAGAATTGTTATATACTACGAAATGGGTGGATGAAAAGAGCGTGATGAACAGCGTTTAAGGTGTAAATAAAGAAGCTGGTGACATGTTACTAAAAGGGTCACAAATAGATGAAGTTTCAAAAAGAAAGATGCTTGGAATTAGATATTATTAAAAGGAGAAAAGAAGTTTTTGCTAAACAGTGCACCGGAAACAGAAAACTAATAGAAGAAAATGAAACACTTTGGAAGGAGGATGAATTGGGGACATACAAGGGAATAGGAGGCTCTCTCTGGAAAGGAAGCGCGAAAGGAGAAAGGCCAAGAAGAAATGGAAGTGGAGATCTGCTTAGCTAATAATGCAATAGGGAGGATGCTTTTGTAACTGATGAAATAGATGTAGAGGGGAGTGGTGGAAAAGACCCGTTCGAAATCTGCACATGATTAACAGTAAATGATATGAGGTGTTAGTGAATGTTGTGTGGGTTTTGGATGGTATCAGTTAATTCTTAGAAGGAATAAGTATTTTTGGGATGAGTGTTATTTACGTAATAGGGAGTGCAGGTTAATTGGGTAGCTAGGGTGAGAAAGTTAGGGAATGGTAAATCTGCAGGTAATAGATGAAAAATTACTGGATGAAGATGATCAATAAGAGCGAGAGGTGACGATGGCTGATTAATGATCATGGAATTTTGAATGATTGTGTAATAAAGCCGTTTTGGATGGGTATAGTTCCAGAGGATTGCGGTATGGTAGGCAGTAATAGTACCACGGCTGTATACAAGGTAAGGAAGAAAAAGGGGAACTGTGAAATTATAAATGGGGAATAAGTTTTTATAGCTTATTGAGTTGTTGACGGGAAGGTATAGAATGCTGGCTATTTTTGGTTCGACAAGGTGCGTCGAGTTGACTGAAGGAATTGACTTTGGTTGATATTAAAAAGGTGCGTTTAGGTAGTGGTAGATGACTGATGATATTCAATCTTTTCTCTTTACATTAAAACAAAATAAAATGATTGGAAAATGAGGGAGAAGAAGGAAAAATTAATATTATTTTTAGGTTTTTATGGATTTTTGCGGGCAACAGGCGTAGATAGATGTTTATAAGGGAACGCTATTTAATGGCACGTGCTATTAGTGATCATACTAGGTGTTGGGGTGGTTAGGTGCTTTGAACTGGAATCAAAAGTATGTTTATTGATAGTGAAGCAGATGCGTGTTGTAAGAATGAATAAATGGTGTCAATGGTGATTGGGTTTAGGATTAATAGCGTGAGTGAGACAGAGGGTTTGTGTTTATGTGTCTCCTTTTGGTTTCAATTTGTTATATGGATGGGTGTTAGAAAAGAATTCGAATGGATGGGGATGGTGCAGAAAATGGTGGTTTTTGAATTATATCGGAGAATGTGTAGATGAGTGGGAAGGTATCCTGACTGTAACGAAGAGAGTAAAACACGTTCCTAACTATTATATCTGCGGATTGGTATTATGTTCTGTGTTTAGTAATTTAGCCTTTTATTTATTTTTTGTTTTTTTCTTGTTTCTTCTTTTGAGTAAAAAAGAACATATACATGTTTGGTGATTTATGCATTGCGGATCTACTACGTCTGACCTAGAGCGTTTCTTGAGTAGGTCCTTCTCAGTTGGCTAAGACGAAGATTTGGCGAGGGTATACCGTTATAAGGAGGGGTTTGAAAGTAAAACGTAGATAGAGGGTAAAGGTACTCTATGAGGAAGTGAGGCACAGTCTCCGTGGTTTGATTGCATTTTGTGCAGATATTTGAAGCAGAACTGGAGCAAGTGTCTTGAAGTTTAATATTTAGGGTATGTATTCGGATGAGAAAAAGTGGAAGCAGGCTGATTTGCAGGTAGTGTTATGTTTTAGGAAAGTTGTGAATGGTAGGATAGGTTGTGGTTTGCACTTAAATTGGTTGGTTGTCGACCTCGTAAAAAACGGGGACTTAACTAAGTAATTGGAGTGCTGTCTAGGGTTGTCTATACTATGAGAGGGTACTGTTGTTTACCCTCAATCAGTGGGTTATTTGCTATTGGTTAGTGAGACTAATGGTTTTGGCAATAAGAATGTATTAAGTATCTCAAAAGTATGGTGTTCAGAATGCGGATCAGATCTTTTGGAGTGCTAGGTGTGAGAAAGAATTATAAAATGAGGAATGACTTTATTGATTAGATGAAGATAGTTAGTGGGTTTGTGAAGGAGAAAGGGGTAATGATGAGAATAAAATGAATTAATGTTGAATGGGGTTGGTCATACGTGGAACAGGAATTTTTGTAATTGTATTATTCGGATTGGTTAAGCGGATGTATATTGTATAGTGGTGTGATGTGCTTGGAAGTGCCCGGCTGGGAGACCGAAGAAGAGAAGTGGATCGAGATCGATGTGATAGGAAACGATGATTGAAAAGGTAGGAAATGTGAGTTTTGGCAGAGGCGAAGAATATAAAGAGGACTGCATGATAGGAGTAGAGACATAGGCGGGTTTTTATTGTATGGAGGGCTAAATGGTATGTGGCCACACCTGGGCCTCAGTGGGATGAAACACTTCATTAGTAGATTTACATAATGTGAGGGTGAGGCCCGTCGCCGGTCCAGCATGGTATACGATGAAGCTCATAGGGATGATTTATTCTGTCTGGTGACGAGTTTTAACAGAAATAAAAGATTATGGTTCTACATGAGGGAGGCGGTAGGCTGGGTTTTCTTTTTTCGACATATTGTCAATATTTTCCTCTACTCAGTTATAAGCGCCTTTTCTTTTTCCGATTGCTTGTATTAGCGGTACCGTACTGCCCAGTTCTTACGGGCACAAAGTAAGAGGTAGATAAAGAAAGATAAGAAAAGTATTATTATATATATTATTAATTTATATAGTATATCAGTTTATATATATATATATATATATATACTATATAAATATTATATATATAATACATTAAAAAAAAATATTAGTTATATTATATATTTTATTTATAATCTATTACTATAATTATTGATTTGTGAATGGGTTTTGAGTATATAAACTTATAATGAGTAACATAATATATTATATATATATAAATATAAGTATATAGTTCATATATTTATATGCAAGGGGAGTACGACACATTTCACTTTCTGATTATTGGTCCTCTTCCTTAATGGTGATCTTTTCTCTTTTGCGTTCATATTTTTTAACACTCATTTCCTATCTTTAGCAGGCAAACATTATTCTGAAGCATTTACCACATATTAATAAAACATTTATCCACAATATACATATAATACACATGATATATGGATAGTCCACCTCTTTCCCTTTCATTAGATTATCATCATGTATAGTTGAATATCTAAAACAAGACGTCTAATCTAACTATTGCTAACTACTCATATTCTTGTGTGTTGGGGGAGAAAAGAAATTTCATTTTTTTGACCACTATTGGTATGGTTTGGGCGTGGTCGTAGGATATCCGAGACATAAGAGACGGTGTATAGTGTGGGTTGGTCTGCCTATACATCTATTTCTTGGCCTCAGGAATGCTCAATGAGCAGGCTCAGAGAGGGTGTGATCTTGCCTGTTGAAACGGACTGTCTATTTTTTTCGCGTCGACAATATAATTTGTTGTATGAGATCGTATTGGTACATGGATATGTTTTAGATTGCACTTTATATATTTATTGTGCGACAAGAGGAGAGAGGTGATGGCATGTATTTTTAGAAAGGGGTGCTAACTTTGTACTATATGCTCGCTGTGATCTCGATACAATATCTGCAATGGATTTCGTTTTTGAATGATACTTTTAATTGAGTCGACAGTTGATGTTCTGTGAAAATGATGTGTGTCTGGTCTTGATGGTGGGAATGTGAATTGAATGATCTCAAGCTTGGAATACAGAGTAAGCGAGTTGCAATTTTTGATTGAGTGACCCTGTGGTACATATGACTCCTATCCACAAGCTCAATGGGTATGAACTTTGATTGTTGTGAGTCCTGAGAATTCTAAAATTTTGAATGTTTAAGAATTTAAGTTTGAAAGGTATGCAATAGGCTATGCTCGTCGCGCCTTGTCGTATATAATGTTTGGTATTCCTTCACATTCCATTTCTGAGAGGAAAAAAAATGTGAAAGGCAGGAGGTAATTTACAATTTTTTTGCGGTATCATATCGGTGATGCTACTGGATGGGGTGTAGTAGAGAGCTTCAGATTGTAGTGGTTGGCGCCATTCTCTGGTACTCCTGACATGGTTGGATAGGTGCCGATCCTCTAAAAAAGGGATGTATATATTTTAATACAGGCTAGTTTTGGAGGGTTCGGGCGGAGAAAAATGATAAGAAGGTCTATGTGTTAAGGGGTTGATGATTTCTGTGAAGAGAGAGGTTGTGTGGTGTATTAAGTAAGTTAATAACTATTCTTTAAACAATCTGAGTCATCTCACCACATTCAAGTATACTGAGTTGTGTATTTTATGTGTAGATGATGGTTAAGTCGATGAATATTTGATGATGATTTGATTTCTTGTGCTTGGTGAATGTAAGGAGATGTTGGGAACGCTCATGTGTTTGGATAGTTACTACAATCAAGTAGAGAGGTTAGGATAGGGATTACTACACGCACTCATCTATTGTTGTTCACTAAGTGGTAAAAAAATTAACGGTCACGTTTGAGCTGGCGAGGCTTGGATGGAGAGGAAGGTGATGCGAAAGGAAGTAGGTAAAAATTAAGAGTGTGAGTAAAGTTTAAGTTGAGCAAGACAAATAAGGAGATAGTATGTTAAGTAAAAAGCCGCTCTCTGCTAGCAAAGCGGTTTGAATGTGAATCAAGTTTGAATACTGATCAATCTTGGGGGTAAATGAAGAGAGCAATTGTTAAGTAAAGTGCACAAAAGGAATATGTGGATGGTGCTAAAGGTAAGAATGGTTAAAATGAGAAGTGGTGGATGAAGAGCGTGATGATAAGAACGTTTGTGTTCAAACAGGTAAAAAAAGAAGCGTGGTGTTTGAATGTTACTTTTGAAAGCAAAATGATGAAGATCAAAAGAAAGGTTTGATTTGCTTGGAATTAATATATTTTAGGAGGAATAAAAGAGAATACTAAAGGGTGCTATACGTAAAGGGAGAAAGCGCAAAGGTATGAGAACAGTTTGGAGAAGGAGGATGAAACTGGGGGCTTACAAGGAATAGGAAGATCTCTTTTGGAAGAAGAGCGAAAGGTTACGGGAATTCGAGGAATAAAGGGGAATCTGCATTAAGTAAATAATGAATCAGAGGATGCGGTGCTCATATTAATGATTAACTGATGAAGTTGGTTGTTGGAGGAGTGTGGAAATGAACAAGTTTCCGAAATCTGCCACAACTATAACAGTAATGAACGAGGTGCAGGAGAATGTGTGTGGGTTTTGCATGGTGCAGAGAAAAGGAAATAGGATTGTTGGGATCGAGGTTATTAACCAAAAGCGAGGAGGGTAAATTGGTGGGTTAGAGTGACAAAGTTCGAAGAATGGTAATATGAACTCTCATGGTTATGGCTACACGAAAATGAAGATTACTCAGGTCGAATGATCAAGAACAAGGCGAAGATGGTGCCATATGAATTGGATTTTGTCAAATTTTTTGTAGTATGCGTTTTATAGAGGGTATAGTTGAGAGGATTGGAGGACGAGGAGAATAGTACCACTTCTCATAGAAAGGGTAAGGGAGAAACAGGGGACCTGTGAGAAATTATCGGGGCAATAAGTGAGTTTCATTGATTGTTGTGAGGAAGAAGGCTAATGGGCTGTCTCGGTTTGTTTTTTGTTTAGACAGGTGCGCGATGCGCAGTCGGGACTGAAGGCACTGATTGGTGAAAGAAATCAGGTGCGTTTAGGCGGAAAGTGGTGAGGAGTGTGTGGATTTCAATATCTTTACAAAAAAAAACCAATTTCTGAACGACACGCTCACCCATTGAAACAAATGATTGCAAAAATGAGGGAGAAGAAGAAAAATTGCGTATTCGATAGAGTTTTATGGATTTTGCATTACACGGACGTATGATCAGCGTTTAGATAGCGTTAAGACAGGGCTTAGTTGTATGGTCGGTTTATGGTATGCAGGTGTTGACTACAAGAGATACAATGGTCGTGGGTGGTTAGCTTCTGAATGGATAGATCAAAGTATGTATGGGAGGAACGCGCACAGTCGTGTGTAGAATAAATGGTGTCAATGGTTATTGGTTAGAAGGGGTTAATAGCGGAGTGAGACAGGGTGTGTGTTGTGGTCTCTCTGGTTTGCTGTCAATTTGTCATACTCGGATTGGGGGCTCTCATGAAAGAATTCGAGTGGGGGTGTGCCCAGGAAGATTGGTAGTTACGAATGGAGTGGACGAAGTGCGAGAGAGTGAGGGTGCCATACCTATTATACTGGCGCGATCGATTATGGGTTCTCGTGTGGCGCAATCTGAAGAGCAGTTCTTGAGGAGGCATTTGTAGAGAGATTGGCAGTGGTGTGTAAAGAGGCCAGGCGCGCTTGAAAAGATAAGAGCGTGGATAGAGTAAGTTATGGGTTGTGAAGTGAAGGAAAGTTACCAGCTGTGAAGTTGTAGTTAGACTGGTGGCAGCTGGGCAGCAAGGTGTTTGCGTTGTAAAATTTTATTTAGGCCGTCATATATGTTGGATGAATGAAGGGAAGGACGATGCAAAGAGTGTAGTAGGAAAGTTGTGAAATGGCGGGAAGGTGGCTGGTGCAATTAAATAATAATCTTAGGTGGATGTAATGGGACTAAAGTCTTGAGTGTGCTAGGGGTCTTACTGGAGAGGTGTTGTTGAACTTTCGTGTTATTGTAAAATGGTAATGCAGATGAGTGGTCTGGAAGACAGAAGTAGTCAGTGGATCTAAAAGTTCAAGCTGTGTTCGGATGGGCGACAAATACTTAGGGGTTGTGCTAGGTGTGAGAAGCGAATTGATAGTAAAGATGAAGGAATGAACTTATTAGTATCCGCACGGTAGTTGTTGGTGTGGAAGAAAGGGAAAACTGAGGAGGGCAATAAATGAAAGTACTGTTGAGATTGGTTTTGGTCTTTTGGAAAGGCGATGAATGATAAGTCGTTGGTTTTATTGGCGCGCTCAGTATAGTGGACGCGTGTGTTGGGAAAGACCGGGCTGGGAGCACCCGAGAAGAAAAAGTGGTATTGAGTCTCAGTACCAACGAATGTTTGTAGAAAGACAAATGTGATAGTTCCTGGTTAGAGGCGAGCAAGCAAAAAGTGGTATATAAAGGAGTTAGAATCTAGGGGATTTTGAGGGCGTGGTTTGTGGCGCACCTGGGCAGGCGACTGAACACCCCTTCTACATTTGACGATCTATCCATAGACTCAGATCAGGTCATCCCGCTGATCAAGCATCGAAGCTCTAGGCGGTGGATGTTCTTCTGTTTTAGTCCTGGACTGCGACTGCATTTCTCACTAATAATTGGTGAAACTAGGGGCGACGGGGTAAAGGCTAGGGCGTTTCTTGTTTAGCGACTTTATAGTCATAGTTCTTCTATCTGGCTTTTCTTTCAGCACTTCCGATGCCCTCCGCCTGCCCTACCAGCACGCAACCTTACCTCACACTTCTTGGGAAAAATAGGAAAAGGAGAAAAAGAAAGAAAGAATATATAATATACCAATATATAATTATATATATCATTATATATATATTTATCGGTATATGAATAATATAGTATGTAATACTGAATATATCATTCGCTATTAGCTACTAATATATTTATATGTTACTACTTCGGCTACCACTACATATGCACTCTACCTAGATATAGTCTAATCATACTATAACATACGCAGTATATATATATACGACGTAACTATATTATAGTTAGTTTATTCCTCTAAGTAAATCATACGCTAATATTAGTTAGTATAATCGTATTAGTATAACCGCACGAATCATATATGTTAGGATACTCATAGTATATATACCTCAACTAATAATTAGTATATACTATATCTAGTATATATATACTAACTGATTCTGAGCGAGGTCGTAACCGGGAACTCCCGGATTTTGCGGGGAGGTTCCGGCCGGAATCTTATGGAAACAGGAATTAGCGAGAGCGGAAAATCAAAAAAATTCGGCCGGAATTCGGCCGTGGGAACCACGGGGAACTTTTATTTTCTCAGTTTTTAATTTAAAGCTAATAAAGATGTAAAAAGAAATTAATATTTCTGCCTATATTTTCAACAATACAAAACTTTTCATTTAGTAAAACAAAAGTACGTGTCCCTATCATAGGAACAGTCTATTGATAGAAATCAGATGGCACATCGATAGCAGACGTCACTGAGCCAAGGGAAGTTGGACTGGTGTAAAGACGCCAAAATTTTTAAATAGATGGAAAACCCACTGCAACAGGAGAGTCTTGTATTTTACCAGAACAGGGGAAACCACATAAAAGAGACATAGATCAATGCCGTGAGATCAAGGTTGACGTTTTGCAGGAGTAGTTTCCTTCCCCAAAACAGATTTGCATATCTTCAATGAAACCCCAGTTCCCAAATCCCAGAAAATAGTGAATTTTACGCAATGAGCAACCCAGCCGCATTCACCAGTCGACAGAAGACGATAGGGATTCATAGAACCTTATTCGGCCATCTTCAACAAAAACTATCTTAATTCCAGTAGAAATATTTCTCTGTAGAGATAGTTATCCCAACTTCAATACAGGAATTAATGATCAGCAGTATTATGAGAAGTTTTCCCGTAAGCTAGGTCAGAATATCATTACTACAAAATATTTAGTAGAGAAGCAAATAATTCAAGTTACGAGTCTCAATTTATTTTTTTAACTTGCACTCGTGGCTACCAGCCCGAGTTTCTACAAAAAAATGGACATGCTGTACTCCATTCGAGTATTCGCAGCGTTCTCGATATCTGCGGAAGTTAAATCACTCGGCAGAAGTTTTGAAATTTGGATGAATACATTGGGAACATCCTCCTAACCACAACAGTCCTCCCAAAATATT
>JABUQX010025526.1:0-5000 GCA_015478945.1 Trachelipus rathkii
CTGAAGTCAAACTCTACGCGAGTTTCAGTCAAGAAATTAATGCCCACGATGCAACACGTTGGAATCATTTCCCCCGAAATGACGACAAACGGGAACTCTATCTGCTTCTTGTCCGTACTCACTCTCAATACTGCGCCCAAGCTCGCCTCCACGACAGTCGTCCCCACGCCTTTGATCTTTACATTCACCCCGCGGTCCTTCACCAAAGCACCTTCCGCTCTGGCGGAGGCAAACACGTCTTGGGAGACCAAGCTCAGCATCGCGCCTGTATCCAGGAGGGCGCAAAATCGATATATTATTTTCCAATAGTCACCGTCCACGAGACCAACCAGAACCTTCATGTCCACAGGTTATATGGAATATATCAGATATAATACTCCGGCCCCATACGCCAGCCTGCATAAAATTAAATTTACTACGAGTCCGGCCGGTTTCTCACCTCTCAGTCCGACTCCTCTAGCCACTTAATACGAAGATTTCAGGATTTCGCCAATCCATAAAGCCTGGTCTCAACCCCTAGTAACAATAATAATCACTATCGGTCCGTTACCTTCCTTATACACACTGGTCTCCGTCTCGGCCCGATACTTCCTCTCGTCAACGCAAGGATTGCGGAACACCGGAAAAAGTCACTGTAGGCGTCATTCAGCCAGTATGGTTGAGGTTGTGCACTGCCCCACCATACATTGGAGCATGAAACCGACGAGACCACCTCCCATCCCTCCAGAGGATCCAATTGACCATCACACACGATGGAGTCGCTCAAAGCGCAGAGTATGACCCAATGCGGAATCTTATACACTTCGCTCGCAGCAAGCAACACGTCCATGATCGGGAAGACCCCTTTCTGCATCATTGCCCTGAATTGTGCCTTCTTTTTACCTTCAAAAGAAATCCGATAACGTCGGGGGTTATCCATCAATTGCGAAACCAACCCCCGGCGAAGTGTCAGAGCATCAACGGGAAGCTGCCATTCCCTGCGGTTTATTCCCTTTTCCCTAAGTACAATCAACAAGCTGTCGAACAAGGAATCAGGTCCACCGTCCACTTTTTCCATCACTTCCAATCCCCTGGGCAATTCGTCCTCCGCGGGCTCCTCCTCAACAGGCAATTGTGCGGGAACCCTAGAAAGTGCGTCTGCCAATATGTTTTCTCTTCCAGGTCGATATCTGATTTCGAAATCAAATTCGGCCAAGTCATCCACCGTCCTTGCCAATCGACTGTCACTCATTTTCATAGTGTGAAGGTACACCAATGGGCGATGGTCGGTAAAGAGGATAAACTGGTGACCGTATAAGAATGCTCTTAAGTTCTTGACCCCCCATCGCAACCCAGCCAACTCTCGTTCAATGGCAGAATACCCCCGCTGCGCCGTCGAAAAAGTCATAGATGAAAACGCTATCAGTCGTTCCTCCCCTTTCTGCCTTTGGGTAAGGCACGCCCCTGCGCCCGTGCCTGAAGCATCCACTGACAATTCGAGCTTCTCAGCTCCCAAGGTGTAATCCGGGAAAGTCAAGTTCACATCTCGTGCCATCTCTTCTTTCAACTTTTGGAAAGAAGTTTCCATTTCCTTCGTCCATTTGACCGGTGGATTCCCCTTCTCTCCAGTCACAGCGGACAACGGGGCCGCTATCGCAGAACATTGTGGTATAAACTTACGTTGGAAGTTAACCAAACCCAAAAATTGGCGAACCTGCGTCAACCTCGAAGGCTTCGGGAAATCCAAAACATTCTGCACATACTGCGGATCTTTCTTCAATCCGTCAACCCCCACCAGATGTCCAAGGTAAGGAACCTCGCTCCTGAACCAGTGGCACTTACTGGGCTTCAATTTAACCCCTGCCTCTCCCAATTTTCCCAACACCTTGTCCAGGAGGGTCAAGTGGGCTCCAAAATCGCGTTCCATGATCAGTATGTCATCGATATAAATGACGATCCTGCCCCGGGGAAAACCACTCAGCAATGCCTGGACCTCACGCTGGAAAGCTGCTGGGGCATTCCTGAGTCCGAAACTCAACGCCTTAAACTGGTAATGCCCCCTAGTGGTAGAAAAGGCGGTACATTCCCGACTATTCTCCTCGATTGGCATCTGATGATAACCCTTTACTAAATCCAGAGACGTAAAATAACGCATCCCGTGAAGGCCAAACACCGCATCGGTCAAGTTCGGCATAGGGAACCTATCGGGCTTCGTGACGGCGTTCAACCGACGGTAATCAATACACATTCGTATTGTCCCATCTTTCTTCTTTACGGGAACCACGGGCGAACTCCACGGCGAAGTGCTCGGTTCGATGATGTCCAACAAGCACAACTCCTCACATTGACGCTCAATTTCGTCAGCCACGGGAACCGAAAATCTCCGCGGACGCTGCCAAATGGGCGTCGTATCATACAATTCGATGCGGTGAGACGTCAAAGCAGCGCGCCTCACGTCGAACTCCCCGACACTAAGGACGGCCCTATGCTTCAGCAACAGCTGGTAAATGTGGTCCCGCTCAACACTGGACAATCCCTCATCCAGGATCAGTTCTTCTCTCAACTTCTGTTCAGTCCATTGATCCTTGGACACGCCCTCTTCCTCCAATGTCACATTCACGCCCAGTTCCTCCTCATCCAACAACGTGTGCAATAACCCCAAGCGTGCCCCCCTAACCAATTTAACTGGTTTATTACCAATGTTCCTGACCATGACTTCAAAAGCTACATCCGAGCCCACGATGCCGGACATCACAGAAATTTGCTGGTTCAATTTCTTCGCAAGCTCCCATCCATCGAAGAAGAACTCCTGGGCCTCAGTTGTTACGTCCTGCTGGGTTGCCCTTGTCAATTTTTCCGCCACGTTCACACTGACCATCTTCCACCCACCGATCTCAATCTTAACGGCCTCCTGGACTTCACAATGAACTGCAGACACGACCCGTTTACAGCGGTCACTCTGGTCGCATCCTTTCAAATAAAAATCCTCTCTGGCTTTATCTCCCAAGATTCGCGAAAAACGACCCCTTGCAAGGTGAATAGTTACACTATTTTCAGTGAAGAAGTTCATTCCCAGTATTAACTGATGCGACAATCCACTCATCACCAGGAATTCCACTGGCACCATATCAATTCCTCGGATCTTCAGCGTAAGCTCGAGCGCTGTATCCACATGGAACACGTTTGTATTTCCCAACCCCCTAACACCCATGTTAACCTTTTTCCCCTCTATTCCCATTCCCGCGGCAAAATCCGCGCTGATCAACCCGAACTGGGCCCCTGTATCTATCAACGCGTCCGCCCGTCTACCCAAAACCTCCACTTCTATGTGGAGTAAATTTTGAATCTTCAAGAAGTCCTCATCTCCCTCTATTGCTCGGCCGATATACACTACACTGTCGACCACCTGACGGTTCGCTTCTGGAACACTCGCGACAACCCCTTCATCCTGACCCCGCTTGTCAACCCGCTGGGGCTTAGGAGAATCATCCCTCTGAATCCATTCCGCGGCCTCAGGGTTCAGTTCACTCCCCGCTTCCCCCTCTCGCGACATGATTTCCTTTTCCGAGCATACACCGAGCGCCTCGGAACCTAACCGTTTAAAGGACTCTGACCACCTTGGAAACCCGAAAATCCACCCTGAATTTCCGGTTTGTCCTCCATTCTGACCCTGGAAACCAAGAGTATACCCGGCAACCTCATTCCTCAGAACCGGCTGTTCCACCACGCGAGCCGGCCCCTCCTCGACACGCACCTCCGCTGTCCGGGAAGTTCCCTGTCTCTCTTCCCTAGATTTCCGTTTGTGGCTAACGAACTCAGCGCAACCCTCCACGCTGTGTCCATCTACGTCACACCAGATGCAATGTGGTCTCCAAGGTCCCCGAAGGGCAACCGGCTGTCCCTGACCCACTACACCCGATGGTCCCTCCCTCTGTAATTCTCGTCGATCAGGGCAGCGCGTCACCCAATGATCGGACGAGCCACACAACAAGCAAGCCCCAAGAAACCTTCTACACTCTTCCCTAGTGTGGCCCCTCCTACGACAATGGAAGCAACGCAACCTACCACTGTCCGAGGTAGCCGGTCCCTGCTCTTCCCTCCTCGGTGCCGTTGCCCGACGCTCAACATGGCCATATTCGCGGTTACCTCGACGTTCCCTGCGAAGCCCAGCCCTGGTCCACCCTTGGTCACTCTCTTGTGTCCGTCTCCGCTGTTCACCTTCCCAATCTGTTCCATCCTCTGATCCCTTCCGGTAGTCCACTCCGGGCAACGTCCACACTTGGATTGGTTCGTCCCTGGTCCCTCTCTGTCTATGCTCCTCACTACGGTTCCTACCCTCCAAGGTTTCGTCCAAAAGGACCTTCAACAAATCCCTCCATTCAGGCTCTCCTCGTCGTCCCTCATCCAATCGTTGCACTCCCAAGCGCAATTTTACCTTCTCCTTCTCTGAGCGAGGGATACTGTGCATAAATTGACGCCACAAAGCCCTATCCGGGCCTTCAGCCTCCGGGAAAGCGCCGCCGAACAACGTCTCCAACCGCATAGCGTAATCGCTAAGGTTCTCGTCGGTACGCATGGTCGCATTATAGAATTTACCGCGTTTCTCTTCAAGGGTCTCCAACTTCTGGTGAGTCACCCATTCACGAAGTCGTTCCACTATTGAGCGGTATTTTGCTCCTTGTTTATAACACTTATCATACACTCGTTGTACATCACTTTTTAAATGAGCCCGTAGTTCGACCAGCCAACGATTGGGATCATTTCCCACCTTGTCCCTAGCATAACCCTCGAATTCTCTAAGGAAACTTTTGAATGACTGGGCCCCTCTGACCTCAAAAGGCAACGGTTTCACACTCCTAGCCATCCGCGTATAACCAGAAATCGCATCGGCAATCCTGGCCAAGGACTCGTCGATGTTCAACAGCAACTCTCGCTGTTCCATGCGCCAGGACCGATCATCCACCGACCAACCGCGCCCATCATCCGGAGCGGCTTGGTTCTTCACACGAGCGGGTCCCTTT
>JABUQX010025526.1:10000-15000 GCA_015478945.1 Trachelipus rathkii
CGGGATGTTCTCTTTCTGTGGTGAAGGACAATCGCTTTATATAGTAATACATAGAATCCTATTTACCGTACTATATATGTGAAGCTCCATTTCGATGATTCTCTACTCTTATCTAATAATACCACACGCCCTCCTGATCAATCAATCTTCGATTCTCGATCATAACTCTGACTCTGTGTTTAACTTCCTCCTATATTTGAATTGCGGCATTACTTTAACTTGTAAATTATATTCCATTTTCTTGCAGTCCGCTTGAACATTATAACACCTTTGTGTCCCTCCAACTGCGCTGCAACTCTCCCTGGCGCCACTATTCCTCCTCAGATCACCGCGAAACAAAGTCGATCTCCCGCTTACCACCGCATCCAAAGACATCCTTGTTTTTCTCCTTAACAACTCTTCCATTGAAAGCAATGGGGATGCAGTACTTTTTCTCGCTTGGCTCGCCGAAGGCCAAGAGCTGGTTCTCTACAAAAACTCTTCACAGTTTTTTGTTTCATTCCCAGAGAACCCTCCATGTCGAAAAGCTTGATGACAACAGCATTCCCCAGTCCATTCCTTGTCATACTGCAGCTTCTCTTGCCCGGATAGCTTGTAGGTTCAAAGTCAACTTACTTCAGCAAAATATTTATTAAGAATGGCAAACATAATACATTAACAATCTCTTTATATAGTAATACATAGATTCCTATATACAATATATGTGAAGCTCCATTTACATGATTCTCTACTCTTGTCTAATAAAAACAACAAAATATATATATATATATATATATATATTATATATATATATATATATATATATATATATAACTATTATAATATATATATATATATATATATATGTTCCTTTTTTTTTAATATTAATATATATATATATATTATATATATATATATATATATAATATATATAATATATAATATATATATATATATTATTATATTATATATATATATTATATATATATATATATATATATATATAATATATATATTATATATATATATATATATATATATATATATAAATACGGTATATATATATAGGGTATATATAATATATATATATTATAATATATATATATATATATAATATATTATATATTATATATATATACTATTTATATATATATATATATATATATATATTTTTTATATATAATATATAATATAAATATATATATATATATATATATTATATATATATATATATATATATATATATATATATATATTATAATATATAATATATATATAATATATATATATAGAATAATAGTTAAATAATAATAACTAGTAGTTTCATAGTACTCTTATATACAAATGTTTTATAACTTATCTATACTATAAATAAAATTAAGAAAAATTATCACTTACTGAAATCTTCACTTGCTTCTGCTACATTTGGCTTCCGTAAAAATCTTCTACAATATATATATATATATATAATATATATAATATATATTATATATATAAAAAATGTTTATATATATATATATATAATATATATATATAATTATATATATATATATATATTATTATATATATATACGGTATATATATATATATATATATATATATTATATATATTATATATAATATATATATATATATATATATAATATATATATATATATATATATATATATATATATATATATATATATATATATATATTATATATAAAACAGGTGTGAAGAAATAAAAATTTTAGCAGGGTTGTAAAGGTAGAAAAAATTTCTTAGGCAAACTCTTATTCTGCTTGTAAAATGATATATAAATAATGCTAATGCTATTTTATTTATATTCAGCAACAGACAAATAAATATCAATATAACTTTCAATGTTTCTTAATAATTTCACAACTAAATGTTTTCCCATTTGAAGACCAATAGAAATATTCCATATTGTAATTCATAGCTTAATTTAATTTTTTTATTTAAATACATAGATACTGGTATTTCAAATTTTAATTTCTTTTAACTCTAGCATATTTATAGTAAAAAATATTTCATTTAAGAAATAAAAACTTTAGGTTCCTATGTTGGTTTCATTTCTAAAATTTATTTAAGGTTGGTCAGTTTCAGTGATTTGTCCCAAAATTTTGCCCAGGGCTTAAGGAAAACACTGTTTATGCCTTATTATCAAGCCTTTCCACAATGAATCTCTGTTTCGTGGTATACAGAAGCCTATACATTTTAATATATGGGGTGTAGAGTCAAAACTCAACATTCTCATCATGCACCCTGGGTTCGGAGGTTGGAGCTCTGGCTAGGGCAGGATAGGCCCAAAATGAAATTGCTTTTAATACTCAAGGACCAGCCTCGGATGTAGACAGACCTTTAGGTAACAGACTTCAGAAACGATTTTGGACCAGAAACTTGAATAATGCTTTTAAAATTGATGATGAGGGAGAGTAGGATCAACACTGAAATGGGAATGGCAGAGATGGAATGGGAGGAGAAAAGAGAGGAAGATATATGGGAGGAGGATATGTATTGATATATAAAGGGGTTAGAGGAGGGAACAGGAACATGGAGTAGGGCTTCAAAATAGGGCCGAAGATGTCACTTGCTCATACAGACCATAAAAGCCATACACAAAAGACTTATAAGATGCAACCTTTAAAATCAAGGGAAAGAGATACCACTTCTATCCAGGGGTCTATTTGCTGGCAACAAGGGACCCCTTGAAGAAGAAAAAAGAGACAGGTTCAATGGAAATGTTGGAAGGAGATTGTGGATAGGATGAAGAGAGGAGGGTGTACTGTTGCTGAATTTGAGATTTCAATGCAGAGTGGGAAGGAGAAGAACGAGGTGGAGAGAATGGTAGGACAGTATGAGGAGAGGAGATAAGGAATATTGAAGGAGAGATGTTATAGATTTCTGTTTGAGGAAAGGAGAATAAAGATCATGAATGGTTTTTTTCCAACAGAGGACCTCATAGGCTCACAAGGTAAAAGATGGAACAATATCACAGGAGAATTTGACGCAGGATTTCTACATAGACTATATAAATATCGTTTGATGCAGGCTAATAAGGATGTGGAAAGTAACACCTGAGTAAACATTTGTATTCGGATCATAGATTGTTGGTGATGGACCTGGTGGTGAAAGCTAGCAGAATAAAAAAAAGAGAAGTGTGATTAAAGTGGAATCACTGAAGGAGTGTGACAAGAAAAGGGAAAATATTGGAAAAATAAGTGAGGACTTAGAACAATTAGAAAGAGTAGGAGAGATGGGGGAGATACAAGAAACGGTAAGAAGGGTAGCAGAGGAGACCCTAGGCAAAAGATTGGGGAGGAGGAAATGAAGAAAAGCAACACCACAATAGTGTTGACTGGAAGAAGTGAAGAGGCAATAAAGAGGAAAAGAGTATTGCTGAGAAGGTGGCTGAAAAATAGAACTGTACAGACAAGGGCTCAGTATGTGGAGGCAAAAAATGAGGCAGAGAGAGTGAAAAGAAGAGGTGGAAAAAATGATGGAAGATGGGAGGACAGAAAGGAAGAAGATTTTTTGACTGGTAAAAACATATAGCTAGGATCAAAGAAGAAAGTGTGCAACATCAAAGATAAAGATGGAGAAGTTTTGGTGAGATCAATAGACACAAATAGGCGATGGAAAGAGTACTTCATAGAACTGCTAAATGTGAATGAACAGGGGGAGGAGATCACTATGGGAAAGTTAGAGGTGGCTCTGAGAGCAACGAAGAACAGTAAGGCACTGGGGGAAGATGGGATACCCATAGAATTTAATAGATGGTGGAACGAGAGCGAAGTACCAGAAGGATGGAGAAAGACAATTATAGTGTCAATATATAAGGGAAAAGGAAATACAGGAGACTGTAAAAAGAACAGGGGAATTTCCTTGTTGGACCACTTGGCAAAAACATATGAGAGGATACTAGAGAGAACGTTGAAATAGTACTAGAGCCCAGACTGGGGAAAGAGCACCACAGATATAGAAAGAACAGAAGCACGACAGATCTCTTGTTCATCCTGAGAACTATGTTGGAAAAGGTATGGAAATAAAACAAATTAGCATGTATAGCTTTCATAGATCTGAAGAAAGCTTTTGATTCAGTGCCTAGAGAGAGACTGTGGAGAGTGCTGGAGAGAGAATATGCAGTGAGCAGAAAGCTGAGAGAAGCTCTGGAGAATTTGTATAGGAAATTAGAAATAGCAAATGTAATGTAAGAACAGAATATTGAGAATAAGGAATGGTTCTAGGTGAGAACAGGAGTTAAACAAGGAAGCGTGTTGTCACCAATTTTGTTTGTATCATATCTGGATGTAGTTATAAAGAATGTGAGAGAAGAAATTGGAGATTTGGATGGTGATATTCTGGCATATGGGGATGACTTGGTGTGCTGGAGCAAAGAGGGAGACAGGTTGAAAGAGATAGCGATTTGTTTTGCAAATAGGGGAGCTAGAACAAAATGGTTGACAGGGAAAATTATCAACATTTTAAAAAAAAAATCTGGTTCTTTAGAGTTTCTCAAACAAATCCAACAAAACTTAACTTCACCTAACCTAACCTATCCTAACACCTGAGGTGGGCTGTACAGGAAATTATTCTGATGTGTCAACCATTTAGGCTAGTCCCATAAATAGGCTTAGAGAGGCCAGTTTGACTACAAAGTACAAACACAGAAAACACTGAGATCATGGTGGTCAGTAGAGAAGGAGGAGGGAGAGAGCTGAGAATGGAGGTGGAGAGGACTGAGATAAAGATGGTGGAGAAATGTAAATATTTGGGTGGAGAACTTGGAAGAGAGGGAGGAAATGTACAAGAGATTACAAGTAGGATAGCTCAGTATGGGAGAGTTGTAAGAGCAGTGTACCCCATACTGAAAGATGACACAAATGAATGTGGAAGGTACAAAGGGAGATATTTGAGGGTGTGTTAACACCGATTTTACTATATGGGGCAGACCCATGGAGTATGACTCATGAGAGGATAGTAGAATACAGTCAGCAGAGATGTTCGTTTTGAGAGCGA
>JABUQX010025526.1:20000-25000 GCA_015478945.1 Trachelipus rathkii
ATTTTAAACAGATGGTCCGAGTCACCCCTCAATGGTGGTCCGCTTCACCCCTCCACGGTCGGGCTGACTGCGGCGTTATTCAAAACTTTAATAAAACTTTTATTATTAGAATTACATTATTATTTTTTTGTGTGCTTATGCCCGACTATAGGGCCGTGATTTACAAAAAAAAAAATTTCCAAAAAGTGCATTAGGGGAGAGTCGGGAGACGAAGTTATACCTAAAGTGGTCCGCTTCACCCCGCCCGACGCTAGTAGAGCAGAACAGCTCCATCACCAATTTTTTTAAAAAAAATTGTAATGAAGTATAAAAAAATTGAAAATGACTACTCTCTTTAGGGAAAAATGTTAGACTCTCAAAGTTGTGAATAATCAATAAGGTTTTCTTATACTCCAACTGATCAGAACATCATTTTATCTCACTTAAAGTCATGCTACTTTACAAATCAAGAAAAAAGGGAAGACTATAGCCAACAGATATGTTAGGTAATATATTAATAAAAGAAATCTTTAAAAAAATTATGCAAACTAATTATGTGTTTGAATCTGTGTAGGTAAACATCCTTATGCAAAATAAATCTTACAGAATATCAGCATTTTATAGACATCCTAACCAGAATCAAGAATTAGATGCAGAAAGGAATTGGTGAAAGAACTTGAGACAACATGCCACAATAAAGGAAAATTTAGTCATAATGAGAAATTTGAGATTTTAATTTTCCAGACATTTAGTGAGATTCATTATCTAAAGTAGTTTATAGAATTTCTGTATTTATAAACTGAATATTAGACATTAAGCCATGTCCATAATTATCCTTAATGTAAACAAACATTGGAGATTGGATATAGGCTCATATTAATATGCATTATCAATCTTCTTACGTAAATAATTATACAAAATTTGATAATTGTCAGGTTCTACTGCATCTCAATCATGTAAATACTATATTAAAACTATGGTAATTGTTACCCAGAGGGTTGTCACCCCCGATTTTTATGAAAATCACAGGACATACTCTAAATAAAATAATTAATAAAGAATAGTGAAAACGAAAATCGTCGCTCTCCTTAGGAAAAAAAGTTACAGCCTCTCAAAGTTGTAAAAAACCCATAGGATTTGTTTATAAAAAAAAAAAAAAAAAAAAATTTTTGAAAATCACAGGATATAGGCCTACTCTAAAAAATAATAATGAAGAATAGTGAAAACGAAAATCGGCAGTCTCTTTAGGAAAAAAAGTTACAGCCTCTGAAAGTTTAAAATTTTCCCATAGACTTTTCTATAATAAAAATTAGTGCCTCTGTGCTCGTTTTAGGCACATCCTGTTCAGGTTTGATAAGATTTGTTAATTCTACATAGATTTTCTCTGTGTATACCTAACAAAACTTATCATAACCTGACTTAGAGGGCCTGAAATGAGACCTAACCTGGATCGATCAATATTGAAAAGTCTATGGGAGTTTTAACAACTTTGAGAGGCTGTAACTTTTTCCCTAAAGAAAGCGACGATTTTGGTTTTTTGGACCTCTTTCCTTTTTTTTTAAGAGTATATCCTGTGATTTTCATAAAAATCGGGGGTGACAACCCTCTGGGTAACAATTACCAAAACTATAAACATCTAATTTAAACAAATGGTATAAAAAAATTATTTGAAGGTTTTTCTAACAATATCGATGGTTTTTCCGATTATTGATATATCAATTTCATAAAAAAAAAAATTCAATAACTGTTTTTTCTATTATCAACGATTCGATTGTATGGACAAAGTTTACGTAAATAATATGCCTTTGGTTTTTGTATTTGTGCTTACGAAATATAAGATGCTCGAGTTGCGTTCGTTTTTGTCAATTTAGCGCAAAATCGTAAGAAAATGCTCACCAAACTTTAAGAAATTTTCTTTAAAATTCTGTAAGGTTGCTATTTCCTGTGCTTGCCGAATTTAGGACGTGCTTACGCAAAAATGTAAACAAACAAAATAGCGGCACGGTAGGCCCATTTGAATTGATTATTAATGTTTCATTCAATAAAAGCAGCTTTAAATCTAATTTCTTCCAAATCGATAAACTCCGTCACAATAGTTGATCAATTATTTGTAATATAAAGCCGTTTTTGTTTTTGCATTTGTGCTTACGAAATTTAAGAAATACTCGAGTTTGCGTTCGTTTTTGTCAAGCTTAGCGCAAAATTCGGGAAAATGCTCAACCAAACGTAAGGAATTCCTTAATTTCTGTAAGGTTGCTATTTCCCTGCTTGCCGAATTTAACGTTCTTACGAAAAAAATAAACAAACAAGATGGCGTCGTGGTAGGCCCCGTTTGAATTGATAAATTTTTCATTCAATAAAAATTTTCCTTTAAATCTAATTTCTTTCCAAATCGATAAACTCCAATACGCAATAGTTTATCAATTATTTGGTAAATATACATAGGTGGGCGTTATCGCGATAATTTATCGCGATAACCGTTTCGGGTTATCTGTTATCCGATAAAATCTTTTACCGATAATCGGTATCGCGATAATTTTTGTTCCAAACTACCGATAACTATATGGCGATAATTTATCGCGATAACGGTTTCGGGTTATCTGCTATCCGATAAAATCTTTTATCAATAATGGGTCTTTCTCACTTTTTGTTATATATATATATATATAATATTATATATATAGTATATATATATTATTGTATATATATATATATATTAATATATATATATATATATAATATATATATATATATATATTATATATATATATATTATATTATTGTAATTATAAGGATAATATATATATATATATATATTATCATATATTATAATATTATATATTATATATATATATATAAATATATATATATATATATATATATATATATATTATATATATATATATATATATATATATATATATATATATTTGTCAATCAGATTTTTGTTGGTACGAAATCGAAATCGCCTATAGTGATGGGAGCCTTACCCTTCTTTGAAGGTTTCAGAGCAAAATTAGAAAATAAATACTTTATTCTTCTTAAAGCACCATAATAAAATTTTAAAAATACTCGCACATCATCATCAATTCATATAAAATTTACAATTTTTATAAATAAATAAATTTTTCATTAGAAAAATAATTTCACCACTCTCCCCCCCCCCCCAAAAAAAAAAAAACAAGAAAGAAAAAAAAACGAATCGGCTTCTCTGAAGCATAAGAATCAACTGATTTTAATTTGTCTTAATATTATATGTCTTATATGTACAGAAGGACATTAAGGACAGAACTAGCAACTCGATCAAATTTGGATACATTTTAATATGAGTATAAATCTCCAAGTTTGTTATATAATTCAAAAGACAAAGTGGCCAATATGCTTAAAAATTATTATAGGTAATTGGCAACCTTTTTGTTGGCATGGTTTTGTCCTTCATTTTTTTAAAAAACTAATAAGGTTTGTCTTTTTTCTGGGCTGTAAAATAGCAGCCCACAATTTTTATATTATTGAATATATTGAAAATAAAAAATATTTAACACACAAATTTGCTGTGGCAAAAAGCATTCTTTTCTTAATTTTCTTGATTAATTACTACGTTTTGGTGGTATTAAATTGTTAAAAAAAATTTCTTTTCACTTTTATTTTTACAAAAATTTTATATTTCCGTCAACATCCTACGCCTGCACTTTTTAATTTGGAGGGGCTCCAGCCCCGGAGCCCATAAAGACGAGCCGCCACTGTATATATATATATATATATATATATATATATATATATATATATATATATATATATATATATATATATAGTATATATATATATATATATATATATATATTATATATATCATATATATATATATATATATATATATATATTTATACAGTATGTGTATATATTATTGAAGTGACAAATTTTGTCACTTTCAAAAATTAACTATATTATGTTTGATAATTGTATTAAGACAATAATTATGTTTGTTAATGGTATAAAGACAATAAACTTCGCTTAACAATTCAATTTGTATGTATAACAGCCAAGATGTTGTTGATCAGTTCAAAGGTTTGAGGATTCAGGATGTTTGCTTAGGGATGAATTACACCAAGGTCTTCGATTCGATTTTTATTCATTAGAACTATAATAGAATCAGAATAGGAACCTATGGAAAAAACCACTGTTAGTATCTATATTATTAATAAAACAATAACAATAATGATAAAAGTAATAATAAAAATTAATAATAATAATAATAATAATAATAATAATAATAATAATAATAATAATAATAATAATAATAATAATAATAATAATAATAATAATAATAATAATAATAATAATAATAATAATAATAATAATAATAATAATAATAATAATAATAATAATAAATTTGATAAGAACAATAAAAAATAAATACCAGAAGTAGCACAAATTATATTGTTCCGTAATGAAAACAGAACTGTATCCAAGGTAGGGGTCCAACAGCGTTAGTTTGATACTCTGCTGACGGAGCTGGCTCTTGATGGCTGCAGCTGGGCTCGTGAAAGCTGTGAAGGAGATAGAAAAAGGCACAAACACAATGAGTGGGTAAATCTACCCGTTAAAAAAAACAATACCTACAAACGGTACAAAAGTGATTGGGTTCGTTTGTAATAGTTTTTTCTGGCTTTGTTGTGGGTGTTCTGATTCCCGCCTGGGAATCTAATCTTCATCTCGGGGTCACTACTGAAGCTGGAATGCTTAGGACCGCTTCTTTAAGGTTGATTGAGAAGTTAATGTTCTTACAATTTTTATTATCCTACTTCTATTTTACAAGCGAGGGTTGGACCCCTGTCCTAAAAGAAACAAAAACAACAAGGCATTAGAACAGGGTAATCCTAGTTATTACTATTTCACATATGAATCATATTCTGCAGGAAGAATTCCTACAGAATCTGAAGCCTATGTAGAATAGTAGTACAAATGATTATTAGTTTGGGAGGAGCTGTTTTATGTATATGCATACATAGGCAGGAAAATGG
>JABUQX010025526.1:27500-29037 GCA_015478945.1 Trachelipus rathkii
ATAAAATTTATTTTTATATTTTATTTTTTTAAATATTTTTCTGGTTTTGTTTATTTACTATATTTTCATATTAATTATATTTCATTACATATGAGTTTATATATATTTAGTCTTTATACCCATTTTATATTTATGTTTTCATATGTTACTTTATTTTCTATATCTATATAATTATATGCATGAGTGTGTAGTGGTGATTGGTTCCGGGAAAGGTATGTTCAAAGTGGAAAACACCCATGTTATTTGGTTTTGGTTCCATTAGCTTGACTGGGACAGTCTCGATAGGCCCATGTGGCTTCTTACTGTCTCTTTATTTCTAATGTTCTAATCGAAATCATATTATTTGAATTGGTATTCGCTTTTTTAATTTCTATACAATTTAATAGGAATTTTAGGAAAGTGCATGTAGATGCTTAAAATAAATATATTCAAGGAATATTCCTAATCACAAATAGCCAGTTTATAAAAAATTTTCAAACATATTTATACTTATTTCATTATATTACTTATGGTAATTATTGAGTTTAGCAGATTCTAAAATAATCAATCTTTTTTTTAAAATCAATATTATGTTTTGATATTCCTAAATCCAATGTTGCCGAATATTGTTAATAAAAATTTAAATTTTACATAAAATCAGTGAGGTTATGATGAGTTTGGTAAAGATTTACTGTGTATAATTAACAAAACTTATCATAGCCTAAACTTAATGGGTCCTAAAACGAATTTAAACAAATTTTTTTGGTAGGCCTAGATTGATTACATTTATATAGCTATGAGAGAGGTTTGGCACACTGTTTAAATACTTTTACATGGGGATGAAAGATACATAAAAAACTGATTATCAGAAAAAAGTAACGATATTTGGTAAGAATCTTTTAAATTCAGTAATTACCCTTGTTATTTATATTTAGCTTCTTGCATACTTAGAGCAATATATTAATTTTTATTTATATTTTATTGCATACCTATTAAATTATCTTTATGAAGCTACATATTTAGTATTAATATTTATTTTATTTTTAATTTTTTTCTTTTTCTTTTATTTATTTACTAGCTATGTTTTCATATTATATTTCATGGTATTATATATGGTAATTGTGTAGCTGAGGTAACAATTGATTATGTAGTTATTGTATTAAAACTATAAATTTTTAATTTACAAAAAACCGTATCAAAAAATTCTTTGAAGTTTTTTTTTATTGATTCACGATTCATATACATTTTAAATGTATATATTAGATAAAAAAACTTATTTCAATCTTTCGTCTGAGCTTCGATATTCGATATTTTTGGAATCATCGATAAATCGATATATTTTAAATCATTGATATATCGATATCGGTGAGAGCCAGGGAATTAGATTTAATAGCAGAAACGGTATTTTCAAGATTTATGGCAGTGTAATAAGACGTGTGTTTAGTTCTTAAATTTGTGCAAACTTTTAAGATGAATTTTGTATGATTTGTTCGAGTTTTGTAATGATGAATGTAGTTTACTCACATTAAAACAGTATAATAAACTAACTTACAAGTGA
>JABUQX010025527.1:0-17500 GCA_015478945.1 Trachelipus rathkii
GCTTTGGTGGTAAATTCGATAATATCCTTCATCCTTAAGGTCTGAGGTTTGGTTGACCCGAATGAAGGAGATAAACACCATCCTTGTGTAGGATACGCACATATTAAAAAAAAAAAAAAAAGAGATGTATTCAGAAAGGAAACTTAAAAAAACATATTTTCTAACAGCATCAAAGATTGGAAATAGAGGATATTAATAAATAATTCAAATGACTCAAACTACGAAATTAGAAATGAGTGTGGTAACACCAATGATACATCGTGTGACCTGGATTCCACCTTAAGTAAAGTAACCTGATCACAGCTGGGTGCTAAACTAAGAAATCTGAAACATCTGGAGAAACGCTTCGCCAGTAACCCAACTGTCAACACACTGACTCCAGCGCTTAATGACTGTCAAGAGAGAGCATTGCAATAAATACGATTTTGTAACTGAGGATGTTCTGTATAAGCTAAATATGGAAGATCCTTATGGTCAAGGCTTGACCACGAACATCGTAAGATCTATTAATATCATTCACTTAAATAGGGATGGAAAAAAATATTTTAAAAAAATTATTTAAATAATTTATTTAAAATGTATCAAGTTGATATATGAAGTGATATATATCGGAAAATTATTACCTAGAAAAGAGATGATTCTTAAAAATACATATGTAATATGTAGAATAAATTAAATAGATTATTAAAAGGTTGGTCAGGATTTATGAATGTTGTAGAGGATGTGATGGATTCAAATCTTTAGAGTTATAAACAAATAATAGGGAGAAGAATTAATTGTATATTAGGTTTTATGGATTTTGCAACAGGCGTATGAAATAGGATTATGACTTTAGATGAGATAAGTCCTCTATGGCAAGTGTTATGATATAATTGGTAGTGGTGGAGCTTTCTGAATATTCGAATCATACAATATAAAAAAGTATGTAGGACGATATAAGTAAGTGAAAGAGTAGTGTAAGAAAATATGGCGGGTATTGGAGGTTGGTGCATTGGGCGAGTAGGAAGGTCTAATGATGTTGTGAGTGTATTTTTAAATCGACTGTATCTCATTGGACGTTTGGTCAGCGTGGTCGATAGAGGCTTCCAGGATTGTGGTTGTGTCTTTTTGCTATTTAATATTGTTTTGTGTATTCACTGGACGTATGTGATGGCGCACATTTGGTCTGCAAGTATTTTAGGTAGGTGTACAAGAGTCTGATTCTAGCGGAGGTTGGGTTGGAACTCAGAGGAATAGGAGGTGTCTAAGACATGAGATGATGTGGAGAATGTAGAATGAGAGTTGGAATTGAGTTGCCCTAGCAGATATTATTATGGGATAGATTGTGGTTTATGGTTGTGGTAAGATAGTCATACGTTGGCCGGATAACCAGCTGCGAGGAGCGATTTGTATCGGCACGTACCGCGGGTATGCTGCGTGTAGGCAATGAGTGTGTGGCGTGCTGTCCGAAGCCATCCAGGTTCGACCGGGGCGGATCGGTAGAGTCCAGTGTAATGTCGGAGTATAGCGTTCATAATATATTGTTTAAAATCATCATTGTAGGTTCATTGGGTGTTCTTTTTAGGTAATCATTTTTATCACCTATACCTAGCATTGTCTCACTGTACTTTTCCCTCTAGGGTATGTATTTTTTATTATATGGGGATTCACGTCGCCAGAGTGGGGATGATATCTCCCCAAATGGGGGTGTGGAGCCCCTCTTTTTTTTTTTTTAGGTTACGTTAGTTATATTATTTTTTTTAATGTTTATGTGTTTTTAGTTCATTTGCCTCTTATCTCTTTGATTGGTATCCTTGGTGTTAACAAGTCTTTGTTGTGTTAGTTATTATTTTTTTTTTCCGTATTTGTTCATTCCGCACATTTTATGTTTTTAGTATAATCGTCCTTCTTGTATATTAAATGGTTCATGGGCGTTTCGTTGGGTATGAAATCGCAATTCATACATCGTCTCTACTTGCAATTCGTGCGCGTTCTTTTTTTTTAACAAGTTCCCTGCTGTCGTTTGAGAAAGTGTCATACTCTCGCGAATTAGGGTTATACCGTGCTAAAGCTGAGACGCCCTTCAGGCCACAATTCGAGCATGGTTGTTGCGGTTTAGTGAGTGTGTCGTTGTTGGGTGTGTGTTTGTGTTATTCCGTCTGCCTGGTGTTTGGTTCTGGCTTGGAGACCGTTGATCAATGATCCGAACCACCATCTGAGCAGAGCGTTGATAGACTGGAAAGGCAATATCGTAGCTATGAGTGAGAACTAAGGCAAAGAACCCTTTATGGAGGCCATACATCTTTATGTCATAGCTTACATAGAGTATGTAAACACCTTTTACTTTTCTCTTGCTTCACATGCATTTTCAATGTATATTTTATAATTAAAATTTATATTTGATAATTGAATAACTGTTACATTCCTTAAAGCAGTAAAACAACATCGCATTTGCATAGCAACAGTGTGTGTATGAATATGCTTTTGCTTTAACTGGGCTTTTTACTGCTTTACTGCTTTTACATGCTTTAGGGTCTGTAAAAACAAGAATTTTTAGTTATGAATATATAACTTTACATACCTTAAAGCTAGTAAAACACATATGTTAATTTATTGTTATTTGTAGCCATTATTATCATTATACATACATTAGATGTCATCGAGATTGCATGTCGTTATGTCTGATGCATATTCGATGGTCGATTAATGCAATCGAGATGCAATAATTGGAGTTTAACATACAATATTACATATTGTTTTAATGCTTTATGTCTTTAAGTTAAAATTAAATTTTATTTAGGTTTATTAAAAATTAATATGATTATATCGATTAAATCTGATGAATTAACATAGATGTTTTTTTTTTGGATAAACAAACAAACATTTAATAGTAGTCATTTAGAGATTCCGATTATGTATATATGGAAAAAGTGCTATTTTTCTCAGTTTTGGTTCTATTAAGGAGTGATATGACGGTGTAATCGCTAATTTCGAGTGTATGATTATATGATATATCACTCATGGGCTTAAGTTCGACTAACTCTTTACCCTAGAGTATGTTCTCATTTGGCGTTGATTAAGTGGTGCTTTGTATTACACCAGTGATTTTCATGATTTAAACATAAATTATTGTCGAGAATCCTCTTTCGCATGCTTTACTTTGGTTCACTTTTTAATTCGTGTTTTCCTTAGACATAAATTAAATTACAATAGTAAATAAACATAAATAAGAGCAATAAAATAATTTTAATGTTACATTTTGAATATGCATATATAAAGATAAGGTAACTAGATTGTACTGAAAATATATAGTCCATTATGAATGACTGTAGTAATAATGTTATTATATTTTAATAGTAATATATATATATATATATTGAGGATATATAATACTATATCATATCATTATTGATATTTGTAGGAGCTAGTTATTAGACTATAATCGACTGGTCACTTGTATGAGTGTTTTGTATAGTAGCTCATACTATCTATATACATAGTCGAAGTATAGTTTGGTATTATATAGCTGCCTGCATACGTGAAGAAATTTAGATTAATATATTGATTATAATATATGATATATATAAATATATATAGTATAATAGTATTTATTTTTCTAGCTTATTATAATAAGTATTGCAGATATTTGATGATTCAGTGGAGAGGTAGATTGTTGTGGTGTAGTGGATAGTGGATATATATAATGATGTATATTAATATGTAAGTATGTCTAGTAGTATCCTGGACGTGAGTGTATATATATTTTACTCGTATAGTAATTGACAGTAATATTATATAGGCTAGTGGTATGTTCTTATTTACTGTACAATGTCAGACTTGATATATCGAGTATTTGATTTCTGGAACTCGGTGAGCTAATCGTATTAGGTATAGTTCTCACTACGAGTTCAGTTTTTATCGCCTATACTCAAGTTCTGTTATATGTTTCAGACCTTCATATTGTCATATACTATAGATAATTAATGATATTTATGTTTAGTCGTTAGTGTCTGTGATGTAACGGATAAGACTTGCGAGTAATCATGATATATATATATATATATATTAAGGATAAATTAAGCCAGGCTAGCAGTATACTCTATCAGTTTATAGATAATTCATCGCCTTATAAGGATGTATAACATTATTACAGTAAGAACATATTACGATATTACTATTAAAATATGACGAATACTTGAATTACTTCACCAGAACGGGTTATAGGTATTGTAAGAGAGAGAGGATGAGAGAGAGAGGAGAGAGAGAGAGCAGACGAGATTTAGAGAGATTATTTGAGGAGGTAGTAGAGCCGAGAGCATGAAATAGATATGAGAGGAGTAAGTACGAGTATAGGTACGAACGAGAGGATTTGGGGAGGGAGTAGAAGACGAGAGAGAAGAGAGTTGAGGCTATTGGTAACAACAACAGAATTGTATGTTAAGTATGGACTATGTGTAAAAGTGTTGTTCGGTCTGATGAAACTTGTGATCGTTTGTCTACGGTGGGTGTGTAGACGCGTAGAGGCATTCAATGAATAACCTAATAATCTTTAATTCTCTCCAATAATAAATGAAGAATAATAAACTGCGAGTACATAGGTTAGTCTAGTTTTTCTATAGAAAATGGTAATGAGGACATATAATATTTGATGTATCATTAAGTGGTATGATTATATGGACTGCGGAAATGTTGGAAATTAAATAATCAAGTTGAGTGAATGTAATAGATGGGTAATAATAATAATATAACATATAAACAATAGCTGTTCTTTTTTTTTTAGTTTGCTAAATATTTTTTACGCATTGAAATACAGAATAAATAGCGGTGTAATAGTCTATGGTGAAATAGCTATAGCTGTATGGCAATAGAAAGTAGCCGTCAGATACGTTTAACTCTACGTATAATTAGTATGTATGTTCCATCAATAATCCTTCACATGCTGCAATGATGTAGTGAATGCGTAAGTATTTAATTAAGTCTATTGAATAATTACTTTAACTATCTGTATGATAAATAAATTGAAATGAAGAACATCAATGAGTATATATATATAATAATATATATTATATAACTATATATATATATATATATACATATATTATTATATAATAATATATAATTATTTTATAAATTTATTAAATAAAAAAATATCAAATGACAGGTTTGCATAGTGTAATATAATTTACATATGAGGTTAAGTAACCGCCTCTCATACGAAAGGACGCTGGTTCAAATCCTCAAGTAGTAGCAGTAAGGGTTTTATATCTACCTAGTGGCAAGCAATTAAAAACCAACTTGGCTCCGACACACGTTGGTACAGTATGGTATGGGATAGCAAGACCATTAAAGTTCGCCCAGTTTCCACCTGAATGGCATTTATTATTTAGCATTATATACATAAAATTAAATGAAATAATGCATAATGGAGTAAGATGTAGATTATTAAATATTTTTAAAAAAATGAATAGACAGGCATAAGAAATTACTCAATAAAAGTGTGATTTTAAAAATTAAGTACTTTGTAAATATACATGTAAACAAGCTTGTTCTTACAAATTAAAATTAGTAGGGTGCATATTATAATTATTAAATATGAATATTGTAAATATTTAACTAATATAAATATATATATAGTGTATATACCATAATATAATATATATAAATTATATATATATATAGAATATGATTATATATAATATAATTAAATATATATAAATATATAATTTATTTATTATAATAATAAACTAACATATATATATAGATATAACATATTATATATATATATATATATATATACTTCCACTACTCTATAATCCAAGTGTATATTCTTCCTGAGATTACGCTGAAATGCTAATATATATATCTATATATTATATATAATATATTATAATATATTATATATATATATATATAATTATTATAATATCTCTATTATATATTATATATAATAATATATTACTATAAATATAATACTATAAATATACTATAATATATAAATATATATATATATATAATAATATAATATATATATATTAATATATATATATAATTATATATATATATTACATATTATATATAATATATATATATAAATTATATTATAGTAATAATAGTATTATTAAGTATATATAAATATATATATATATATTATATACTATTATTTATGTATATAATATTTTATATATAATATATTATATATATATATATATAATATATATATATATATATACTATATATATATAATAATAATTACATATATAAATATTACAGCTGTAGATACCTATCAGTTAGAAATTCATACCCTTATAAGGATGTACCATACAATTTTACAGGTAGATCATATAGATCTTACTATTAAATATAAAGTTTATAGAAATACATATATACATACAAACAAAGAGAGATATAGAGATAGAAGAGAGAGAGAAGATGAGAGAAGAGAAGAGAGAGAGAGAGAGAGAGAGAGAGAAGAGAGAGAAAGAGAGAGAGAGAGAGAGAGAAAGTGAAAGAGAAGAGAAGAGAGAGATTAACAACAATAAGAGAATTTTTAATGAAAATTCGTAAACTGTTGCCTTGTACCTTAGCAATAATAACCATTATATTTAATTTTTATAGCTATGGAAAAATAAATATATAGGAGAATATATAATCACAGATGATCATTTATCGACGGGTGAGTCGAGAGATTGAATATATCGAGTAATATATAATATCATTACGAGAGTAGTAGTATTAATATTGGTGAGTAGCGGTCATTGAGATTAGATAATGCAGTAGAATCTAGCGCTGTGACCATAGCTGTGGATGGTGGAATCTCATGGGTAGTGTGTATTTTGTGAGTCTGTGAGTTTCGAAGAACTGTTCTGTGGCGGCGTGCTTGCTAGATTAAAATAGAGGACGTCTGTGAGTGCTTGATAAGCTATAGCTTGTTATCGCCGTGAGTTCTGATGCTAGTGAGAGAGACCGTCTGTGTCACTAGTGGTTAGTGCAACAAATAGAAAGTAGCCGCGTCAGTAGTGATAGTAGTACTTTAGTATTACATCTAGGTTTCGATGTATTTTGATCTAATACTGTTTTCAATCAAGCGTTAATTCAATATCTTGGTTTGTGCTGAAGTGCTCAGTCAGTGTTCTGTAGGTTGCTGCACTGCGTTCAGTTGGCGTAGTGCGATCTGTTATTCCGCAGGTGTGTTTCGTGAGCTTATTGTCGCTCTAGATTCTGTGAGATAATTCCTACTTTAACTATAATGATAAACTACTTATATTTGAAATGGAAGAATATCATTGTGCGGTGATATACTGTAGGTCGTATAATAGAGTATATATATATAGATATATAATAATATAAAATATTTTATTATGCGCGGTATGTACCAATTAAATAATTGCATACCCATAATTAATATTAATAATTAATATATAATTAGGGATGCTATATATAGTATATAAATGAATATTATATGCATTCTACCCGATTAGTATGGAGTCGTCTAGTCGTTATTAGTATATATATTATACATCAGGCCGGGATATTATAGTAGGTGTGTCTTATTACGAGTAGTATGCGTGGTATATATTATATTATATATATAGTAGATGGCGTAGTCAGTATATATTATAGTAGGTTATATAGTAGTAGACGTGAGTAAGTATATATAGTAATTCAGTTGAGTAGTAATTATACGCGTATGTGAAGGGTATACTTATATTGTAGATTAGTGATATATAGTATGTTATGTTGATTAATGGTAGTTATCAAGTTAGGGCAATTTAATATAGCGAATAGAGTGAGATGGTGTGGCCGGTAGCTAGTACAGTTTAATTCATTTGAGAGTTATTAGTATACAGGTATATATACAGTAATTACTTGAATACTATTAGTTGTTGTTACTAATTACCTGGTCATAATTATTAAATTTCTATACTGATAAGTCTAAGGTCGATGTGATATACTTATTACTGCAGGTTGCGACTGTAAATGATGTTTTGTGAGTATAGAGTTACGCACGTAGTGCTACACTGATCTTACGAAAGTGGCGCAGGATGTCAAATGCCTCCGTGTAGCAGTTGGGTTTTATCTTCCTGGGGCAAGAATTAAAACTTGACTGCGAACACGTATGGTCGACCGTAGGTTTGGAATAACCGACTTAAATGTTGTCGATTTCCTGTGGCTTTATTTAGCATTATATTATAAAATTAAGCCGTGAATTAGACGAGAATGCATAGTGGAGTAAGTGTAGATTTTATATTACTTTTGCCATGTATTAAAGTTACTGAAAAAAAAAACGCTTTAAAACTTATCTATAAAAACGAGAGCTCTATTTTTAAAAATGATAGACAGGCCTAAAGAAATTACTCAAATAGAATGTGATTTAAAATTAAGTATTTGGTAAATATAATGTAAGCAAGCTTTTCATACAACAAATAAAATAAGGTAGCTTATAATTATAATTAATTATAAAATATGCATTTATTCGATGATTTTCGTTAGCATATAAATATTAATTTAAATATAAATATAATATAAAATAATATATAGTATCCGTTCAGTTATAATGATCACTTATCACTTTCTGTATAATGCATATAGTGGTATGGTACTCTATATGCTGAGTATTTATATTATGGATTGGTGTTAATTATATATATAGGATTATACTATATATAGTAACATTATATATATATCATATATATATGTATTAAATTATATATATATATATAATATATATATATTATACCTTATACAAGTTACTATTAGTAACTAATATATATAATTATATATATCTATATTATATATATATATATATATATATATAACTTACTATAAACTCTGCTAAACAAATGATAAAGTAGTTTACGAACTGTATATATATATATATATATTAATATTTTATTAAATATATATATTATATATATATATAGATATATATATATATATATGAATTATATATATTATATATAATATATAATATATATTTATATCATATATATATATTATATAGGTATATATAAATTAATAATAATATACTGAAAGTAAATAAAGTATTATGTATTATATATATATATATATATATATATAAATTATATTACTATGATGTTATCCTGCGGTGATTGGGTTGGCCGTATCACTCCCTTTGCACTGCCTAAATTTGGTTAGCGCCTTATTTGGCTGAATTATATTGTACGTAAGTAGTACTGATGCTTGATATCGATGTCAGTGTTACTGCTGAGAGTTTCACACGATAGAGTTAGTCTAGCGACGGCCTTATGATACTGATTGTTACTCTATTGTGTTATTGTACGTAGGTAACGGCGGGTGGCGATTGATGTACTTATTTTTGGAAGGAAGTTGTATCTGTGTTTTCGGACCTTCAATAGTCAGTGTTGGTAAGTTAGTGGCAGTAGGGTATTATAACTGCATTATTCAATAGTGAGAATTGGCTGTAAATCTATCTACTACGGAGGGGATTATGAATGTCAATAGGAATATGTTTAATACGTAGGTAGACGTTATATCATCCTCAGGCTCTACAGTAGTATCTGCCATTTAGTATCTCAGTACGGTGATGTTAGTATATACTAAAGTTATTAGTATATAGTAATAAATAGGCTATAATTATTATAAGTATATATATATATACATATATATGGGTAATACGTATTAGAGAGAGGCGCATGAGGTTAAGTAGCCTCCTCTCTATACGAAAGGATCGCTATGGTTTTCAAGACATCCGTGAGTAGCACGTTTAGGGTTTTTTTATCTGCCCTAGGGGCAAGAATAAAAAACTTGGCTGCGAACACGTTTGGTGACAAGGTTGGTTTGAGGATCAGCAGCCCTTAAAGTTAATTCCTGTGGTTTTAATTTAGCATATAAGTAATTTCGTTTAGATTTCGGTGCAAGAATATAAATGAAGTTTAGTTGTTCTGCCGCCTTACTCAATTTTTTTAAAAAAAATGAATTAGAACAGCGCCTAAGAAAATTTACTCAAATTAAGAAATCGTGAATATATAAAAATTAAGGTATTTAGTAAAATATAATATGAATGTATTAAAACAAAGACTTTTCATTAAAATAGAATCAGGAAATACGCGATATTAAATAATATAATAAGTGAAATATAAGTACAATCGCTTCGATGATTTCGTTACTATATATTATATACGGTGGGTGTCTTAGGTCTGGTCTGGACTGCGGCTTTGTTAGTTGATGTAGGGGGGGACGGTTGATGATTGATTTATGAGTGTTTATTTTTATATGTGGGCGGGTAATGTATAATTAAAGGTTTATCGATTATCCGGCGTGATGATTGTTAGCTAATTCTTTATGTATATTATAATTATATGATTAATTAATTTATTATATAAATCATTGAGTAGCTATATGTGTTGTATTATAAGGCTAGAGGTTATATGTAGTACTTTATTTATTAGTAGGATATCGTTAGAGTATTGTGGGTAATCCTTGCAGGGTATTAGATACATATAATGGAGTTAAGTGATATTCTATGCAGGCACTATATATGCCATAAAGGCTGTGATGTAGTTTACTTGTCACATTGGTGATCGTGGCACCAGATATATATCTGAATATATATATATTGTGATTCATGATAATATGTTTACGAGCGTGTATATCAAGGATGTTCGTCGGTTGGCCGTTGATCACTTATCGCGTTTACGACCGCGGGGTGTAGTATATCTATCATCGCTAGTTCATTTGTGGTTGATGTTATTATCATGTAGTTTAGCTTTAGTAACTCGGGTTCTGTAGTTACTGTTTGCTAGATGTACGTATATATTTAGGGTATAACGTGACGTTTGACGTTATTATAAATATATATATAATAATTATACGTATCCGAATATATAATTTATGATATGCACTCGCCCTCGTATGTGTCTAGAGTAATATATAGTTATTAAGTATATATATATATAGCATGTAAATATATATAATTATCATATATATAGTATAATATATTATATCTATATATATATAAATATTATAATATCTAATTTCTAGGTTTCTACCTCATATATAATTAGTATAATGATTTTATTATCATTTCATATATGTAAATTATACTATATATTCCTATTTTAGCTAATATTATATACTATAGAAGAGGGATTATATAGTAATATAGTATATAAATAATATATTATTTTATAGTTACTTATATATTATACTATATATATATTTATATGTGTTTTATTAATTTCTACGCTTTACTTTAGTGACGTTTGTTATGTGTTCAGATTTAAACTATTTCATATATAACATTGTTATATGGTTATAGTGATGGATATACTAATTATTACGTACTATATATGATACTATATACTTATATATATCTAATATATACTAGTTCTATACTGTATATATGCGGTATAGTTTATAGTTTACCTATAGTATAGGTTTATATATATTATCTATCTATACGTAATCTAATACATATATAAGTTATCTAGGCGTTAGATATAGTATATATTTTATATAAATACTACAAATATAAATGCAAGATTGAGATGACTTCTTTAACATTCTTCTAACATATAACCCTCTCTTATCACAAGGAATATGATATCTTCCCATGAAATTTGGTAGAGATCAGCAAATTCCAAGTTTGGTAGTTGTGTTGGCTCTACTGTAGTTTATTATATATATAACTAAGTTATAGATATAATATAAAATATTGTACTATGAGCCTTAATAGGTTAATTAATATATTAATATACTAGCTATCGATCTTGCATTGTCGCTAATTATATATATATATATATATATATATATATAATACTATATATATATATATATATATATATATATAACATCTTATGTTATATAGGTAAGGAGAGGGCACAGAAGGGTTAGAGTCGCCGCATCTCCATACGTAGAAGGGACGCACAGTGGTATCGAAATCCTCCGTGTAAACAGTTTGGGTTTTATCTGCCTAAGGGGGCTAGAATTAACTTGGCTGCCGTACACGTTTGGTGAAGTTGTTTGGGAGATATTGCAGACCTTAAAGTTCGATTTCAACGGTGAGGCTCATTTTTTAGCATTTATATACATTAAAACTTAAGATGAAATAATGTACATAATTGAGTAAGTGTAGATTTTCTCAATATTTAAAAAAAAATGATCAAAAATGGACGAACAACTTTTTCTCATAATAGAATGATGAAATTTAAAATTAAGTTATTTGGTAAATATAATGTAAACAAGCTTTTCTTAACAAATAATAGGGCGCTTATAACATTATTAGATAATTCAAATGTTTTATACGGGAACAGTAACAGAAAAATATAATGATATAGTATATATATATACTATTTGTATACCCTTTATGTGTATAATATATATATATATATATATATAGTTTATATCTTTTTTATTTTTATTATATTTTGAGTATTGGATATATATATATATATATTTATATATATGATAATAATATATATATGTATTATCATATAATAGTATATAATAATTTCTTATTTCGTATGATATATATATTATTGTATGTATATTATATATATAATATATATATATATATATATACTTACGATAGTTATGCTATTATACTACCTATAGTATAGTAGATATATATATATATATATACATATATATATATATAAACCTCTGCTTACCAGGTGTATTCTCCTAATAGAAACTGATATAGTATTGATATATATATATATATATTTATATATATTATAATATATATATATATATATATACTATATAATATATATATATATATATATATTATATATTATATAGTAAGTTGATAGCTCTATATAAAAAGGAGTGAAAATGATAGTATATATATATATATATATATATATAATATATATATTAGCTGTCGATATATAGATATATATATTATTATATATAATATACTATATTATATACTCTTTAATATATATATATAATTATATATATATAGTCTATATATACGCTAGGTAGCTGAGTTGAGATCCTGTTTATACCATGACGTGCTGTTTGTTCTTCTTGCTTATATGTATAGTAATATTCTGGATATTGTTACTATCTTTTGTGTTCTGTGTTTTTGTCACTACGGGTGGTATTAGCTACGACGTTAGTCTAGACATTCTTGTCCGGCGCTTTGCTGTTTAGAATCATAGGGTGAGCTTCAGAGTCGCTATAGCGTCAGGGCGACGGAGAGGGTGAGTATATAGGGAGTAGGTAGGGGTAGGTAGTGAGTGGAGGGGTAGAGCGGAGGTGAGTGAGGGTGAGGTGATGATTATGGTCTAGTTGTGTTACTACTATTTTATTATATTCTATATATATATATAGTATATATATAGGTATATATATATAATATACTATATATATATATTATAGTACGTGTATATATATAATATATATATTATATTATATATGGTGAAGAGAGGCACCAGGGATGTGTTAAGTCGCCGACTCTCATACGAGGGGACGCTGGTTCAAATCCTCCAGTGTAGCAAGTCCGGGTTTTATCTGCTATGGGGGGGGGGGGTAAGCCATTAAAACTTGGCAGCGAAACACGATGTGTGTGCATTGGTTTGGATACCGCAGGCTTTAAGTTCATTTCCTGTGGCTTTATTTAGCATTATATATCATAAATTAAAGTGAATATAATTGCCCATAATTAACTCGTGATGTGTAAGATGGTTTATATTAAAAGAAAAAAAAAACGCTTTAAAACTTATCTATAAAACGAGAGCTCTATTTTAAAAATGATAGACAGACCTATGAAATTACTCAACTCCATTGGAATGTGATTTAAAATTTAGTATTTGGTAAATATAATGTAAAACAAGCTTTTCAATACAATATACAACAGGTGGGATATATAATCATGTGAAGTAGTGTATTTCGAATCTGCTTTCGTTAGCTTTATATGCATATCATATATATAAATATATAATCTATTCGTATTTGGGATGCAGGTTAGTATTAATGCGCATGTAATATACTCTATTATCTAATTTAGTACTATAATATATAGTATATATATATATGTAGAGTAGAGGATATATAACCTATATAGGTAGAACATATATATATATATATTAGTATTAGGTATAATCCTCCATTATGATTATATAGTATATAATATATATATATATATGTTGTATATATAGTATATTACGGGTCTGTTTTATGACTTGGACTTCTGCGTTAACACTGAGGGTGTGTCAGTTTCTTCCGCGAGTACGAACTGATATATAATAATATATATATAGTATTATATATATATATATGTGTTATATAATATTAAATATTTAGTAGTATATATATATAATTATAGATATATATTATATATATATAGTATACTATGTATAGGTTACTGCTTATATATATACATGGTTTTGGATTGTTATCGTATACACGATTTATTTCAATAGTTTGTGATGTAGCGTTTGTATAGCTATATAGTAATCTTTTTGGTAGGCTTAATAGTACTGAGTGTAGTATTATTATTATAATATATAGTCTTGGGTATTATATAGTATATATTATCATGTAGTGATTTTGAGAGCTTTACCTATAGTGTATTACTTCTTATAGTATAGCTGTAGCTGGCTATGGTGTTTGATATAGTGCTTATGTAATTAGTTATTATAGTATAAGTATATATATATAGTATATTTAGTATATATTAGTATATATATATATATTATAATTATATATAATTTTATTATAATATAATTATATTCTAATAATAATGTAGTATAGGTATAGCTAGGTATTAGTATATATACTATGTATGAGTATAGTATTTTCGTATTTTTATTGGTATAATTATACATTTGGTAGTGGCTGCGATAGTTAATAATGTGTGGTACTATATTCTGATAAATTTATATAGTTATAGTATTGATAGATTAGTCTTATATATTACTATATTAGGTTATATACCTATATATATAATATATAGGTATATCCTATATATATATTATATATGTAGTATAGTATACGGTGGTAGTACCTATTAGTATATGAATAGTTGAAGTAGATAGTAGTGTATTTATAAGTATAGTATATAGGTACGTTGTTATATATAGTATATTGATAATATTATAATTAGTAGTTTTACATAGCCTATAACAATATTTTAGAAAATGATAACAAGTTCCGATTCCTAACTTCCCTATTATCTAACTTTTTAGGGTTAGAAATCAGTGGGCCCAGCTCGCTGTTTTGCCCGTTAGCTGTATTTATAGTCCCGAGGCTGACGCGGCATGTGTCTGGGTGTTTGATGGCCTCTTGCTTCGACGCCTCAAGTGGAAACATATTTTAACTCTAACAGTCCTGAAGATCTGTAATTCGGAACTTATTTATAAAAGAGTTGATTATATGCAACGGAGTATAAAAATATATTCTTTCAGTAAATATATCTTAATTGTGCTAATTTTTTATTATTTTATTTCTGCACTTGTATTTTGTTTAAAGTGTGATAGCGATATAAAGCATATTTATAAGGAAGAAAAACTTATTATCAGTATTGTTAGGTAGGAAGTGGCTACTATAACTAATATCTAGCGGACTCCTTCTCGCTCTCCTTTATAATCGGATCGGCTTTATGTTATGTTCCTCGTTGAATAGTTGCAGGATGTAACTGTAGTACCGTCTCTGTGGATGATGAAAAAGTATGTCGAAATCTGTTTAAACGATTGTAGTTATTGCCCAAAGTTTACTTGTGATTAAGGCGGACTATGGAAACATATATATATATATGATTTATTATAGTATATGGTATATGGTATAGGCTACTACGCTACAATTTACTACGTATTTCACGGGTGACCGTTGACTTATAGGTATTAGTATATTATAGTATGAGTATATATATTATATATATAATCGGGTTATGGGTATTATGATGTATATTAAGTATAGGTCGTATAATGTAAAATATAGGTGTGATAGTTAAGTTATCTTACCGTTATGTATTAGTATATTATAATATTATATAATAGGTGTTAGCTGTATATGCTTGTATAATATACATAAGTATTAATCGCGGACGTGTATAGTATTATTGGTATATATATATATATGAGCTTGTTTATTTATACTCATATTAAATACATACATATTATAAATATTATAATTATAATATAATTTATATATATATATAGTTAATATTAGTATACTATATGGATTCGTCGCGTCTCTACGTGCTACCTAGGCCTCGTTTAACCACCAATTGATATACATATTATAGTAGTATATAGTATATAATAGTTTTTTATAGATAGATATATATATAATAATTAGTATTATTTAGCGTGCGTAATAATATAATATATCGATATTATACGATCACTTATTTATATATATATTTTATTATTTTTGTAGTATATATATTTTATTATATATATATTTAGGTAGATCTGATATTCGCTACCTGTATTCCTAGATAGTTATCGAAGCTATTATATGTCTCTGTTAAATTTAGTGAATTTGCGTTTGTATATGGTCCCTTGTCTGAGGAATTGCAGTCACCGCTGAACTGGTGGCTATATAGGGGTTCTCTGAATTTTTCGGCTCAATTTTTTCAAATATTTTGAGTCACTAATGGCATAAGTAATGGTATGATAGCATACTATTTATTCGTTGATATACAAATTATAAACGAGATAGTAATATATATATAATAATAATTAATAATAATGTGAATAATAATAATTTGTGTAATAATAATATATAATAATAATGATTGGAATTATAATGAGTATATAGATTTCATGAATAGGATAATTCATATAATAAATAATAATTATAATTAAATAATAATGATTTTTTCAAATAGTCACGGCCTTTTAACAATACATTTTTATGCATAAAATTAAAAAATCCTTTTTTGTTTTTTTTGCGTTTTGGTGCTTACATGTTTTTCCTGCTTCCTTTCTTCCTGGTGTATCTATGTGATGCTCTGTGTTCAAAGTATGTCTTCATGATTTTAAAATCTTTCTCTTCTATTTCTCGATATTTAAGATAATTTTAAAAAATAATGAAATTTTTACGAATGTTAACTAGGATACTGGATTATGAGAGTATATATATTATGATGGTAAGTTATTACACTATAATATATTTAGTGCTAATAGTAAGATTATAATATATGATATTATATCATAGGGTGAGCTATATATATATATATATATATATTATATATTATAAAGCGTATATATATATAGTAGTATATATAGAAATATATATATATTATAGATTTATATATTAGTATTACGCGTTAAATCTGACCCTAATTAGCGTCTAAGGTCTGAAAGTTTACTGTCTTTCTCTGCCCGATAGTCTTCAAATTTCCAGTAATCTGTTACTTAAAATATCAATACTGCATGAATTTTTCAAGTCTGTTTAAAAATTCAGTAAGCTACCGCTATATATTATATAGTATATATATATATATATATTCTATTATAGTTCTTTTTCGTATAGAGTATAAGTCATTATAATATTATTAGTATTAATATATATATATAGTATCTGT
>JABUQX010025527.1:20000-53977 GCA_015478945.1 Trachelipus rathkii
ATTATATATATATATATATAATATATATATTTATATATATAATAATATATAATATATATATATATTATATATAATATCTATGCAGGCAAGATCCGAGTTCGCATTTAAGTGCAGGTAATGTTTTTATATATATAATATATTATATATATATATAAATATATATATATAATATATATATATATTATATTTGATGCATATATATATATATGTATATTATATATATATACGCTAGTTTCCATTTTCCATTTAAACTCTTTAATATTTTTTAATATATATATATATATAATATATATATATATATATATATATATTATATATATAATATATATATATATATTATATATTATATATTAATATATTATAATATATATATATATATATAGTATATATGTATATATATAACTTTTATGTAATATTTTATTATATATAGGTATTATATATAATATATATAATATACTAGATATATATATAAAGTATATATAACTATATATTATTAAGTATATATATATATATAGTATATATATATATATATAATATATATTAATATATAATATATTATATATATATATTATATATATATATATTTATTATTATGTTATATTTATCAATTTTTATATAAATATATATATATTATATATTTATATATATAATATATATTTATATATATATAAATATATATATATATATATCTATAATATATATAACTATTATACTATATATATATATATAATCAATATATATATATATATATATATATATATATACTACTATATACTGTAGTATAAATAACTATATATATATATATAATGGCTTATTTTAACTCAAATGATACAGTCCCAGTTAAGCCTCAAACATAAAATTATTTATCATATTCAGGATAATATTAAATAAATATTTTTTTTATATTATTTAATTAAAAGAATAATTAATTTTCGTATAAATTTAAAAAGCTTAGTATTATAAGTGTATTCCCGGTTAAGTATGATCAGCTATTTGCCTTGTTTGATAAGGGCATAAGGTTGAAAAATACCTGAAGCTCTTCTTTTAGGTAAGAGGTTTTATTCTCTCAACCTACTTATTTAGAATCCCTTCTGCACCTATGGTGAGGAGGAAGTTCCTGAAACGGGAGCTGTAAGGAAGAGTATTCCAGTATGTCTGGCCAGCATGTTGGGATATAATTCTTTTACAAATATTTAAAACTTGTATTTCCTTTTGCATATAGATGCATTAAAGCGTTTTTCAGTCTTCAAACGCTCTGCGAGGTGGTTCGGGACATTGACCGACAGGGTCTTGCGGAGAACAACAACAACGACCGGTCAACAGACCAGCGATTGCGAAAGGCAGCTCCAGCTTTGCGGACCTAGACTATGCGATGGTATTGCCTGCCAACGAACAGCGGAACTTGATTAAAAGAAAAAACGCGACGATTGCGTGGAACGATGATGAAATTTTGACGATTCATCCAAAGAAAACGACGATTGAAAATAAAATTAACAGAGAATTATAAAAACAAAATGGGCGAGATTGCAACGAAAAAAGACGATACAAGGTTTCGTATAAAGTGTTGTTAGGTTTTGCCAGTAAGAATAAGAACCAGAACTAAACTAACATAGGAGACTGGGTAGAAAAAAAAAGTACAGGATTCTGATCACTAGACGTGGCACCTCTATATGACAAAATAAAAAAAGGAGAGAGGGTGGGCTCCAGCTGCGTCCATGGCGTTGTGGTGCGAGGGATTTCTCTAGTTGATGTTCGCTCCTAATCTGGGTTGTACTGGGGTGCATTGGTTCCCATGTACTGAATAATCTGAGGTCTCGAAATGCTTCGATCCTCGTGTATGTGCGTGGAATAATGTTACGGACTGTTTGATAGATCTAGGTATGAATGAAAAATTTATCCATGCGGTTGTACTGTTGTGCGGGCGGGCTTGGGATGAGCTTATTTAGTTAGAGTACAAGTAATCTCTATTGTCTCCCCAGAACCTCAGAAAGGGGTGTACAGATTGGAAGATCGCCTACGTGCGTAGTGGTAGGTAGTGTTATAGTTGGGGTGGTGGCCGGCCGTCCGAGAGGCGATAGGCGATGGCTACGTGACTATACCCTGTTCGCGAGGTTATCCGTCGTTGGTTTTTGTGTGTCTATCATAGCATTCGAACGTCTATTAGTTGCCGCTCGTACGTCGCACTGTCTGCGTCTGCCTCGCTGAAAGTGGATTTCAGTCCTTTACTTCTCTCCTATACTACTGTGGTAACATCTGAAGAGAAGTTTGAAAGGGTTGGTAAGAAGAGATTGGGCAGGGTGTGTAACGAAGGGTTTGACAAAGTAAACGTGATAAGCAGTAAGTTTGGTTGAGAGTGAGGATACAAGTCCTCGTGTGAGTTATGTCAGCCTGGGTGCTGAACAGCTGGAACCAGTGGTGAGAGTTTAAGTATTTAGGATATATGTTTTGATGAGGAAAGGGACGAATGATGCCAGAGTGTAGTAGGAATAGTTGTGATTGCCAGGAAGGTGGTCTGTGCAATTAAATCGTTGGTGGATGTAAAGGGATCTAAGTCTTGAGTGCGCTAAAGGTCTTATCTTAACACGAGGGTATGTTGTTTAGTGTGTTTTATGTATAGTATGTGAGACATGCTGGAAAAGAGGTATAGACTAAAGTAAACAAAGTGGTTAATGGTCAATCTTAGGGGCGTGTTAGTGTGAGAAGAATTGAGAAAGTGGAGGAATGAACGATTAGAGAGTTGTGTGGTGTGAAAGAAATGTAAATGAGAGAATACAATGAAAGTACTCAAGATCGTTTGGTCCATGTTAGAAAGGATGGATAATGTTCGTTGCTCTAAGCGATTATTCTGGTGAGTGTGTTTCGACCACTCGACCCTGCTGGTAGATATCCGTAAGATAGTGTATCGAGTCCGTAAGGAAGTGCCTGGAAGGTAGAGAAATGTGAGTTTGCGAATAAGGCGAAATTAGAGGGTGCATAATAGAATTGAAGGCGGGGTTTGTTGAGGGGGTATGGTTTGTGACCCAACTGGGCCAAGGGGTTTGACCCCACATTTGGACGAGATGCTATGTGAGGTTCCTTCGTGGGTCCCGTGAAAGGTTGGTGTGATTTTCTGACTGGCGAACGAAGTTTCTCAACTTATAAGTATTAAGGTGGCGGTATGGTTGGAACTTTCTTTCGACTTGTGTCCATATTCTTCTTCTATTCTGTTTCCGGTGCATTGTCACGCACCTTACCCCCTAGTCTTGGGGAAGGAAGGTGGATGGATGATGATGATGAAAATAATAAAAAGAAGTTACTAAAAAGAATAATTTTGTATGACATGCACGGTGCACCGATTACCAAAAAGGCATGTTCCTCAATGTCATCATTGAAAGTTTGAGCATCTATAAGTAGAGGAAACTCGTAAGTTCCTGGAAGTTGTGATTAATAAACGGAAACGAATTTATATATCATCGTAGAAAATATAGTATTAAATATGAAAAGTTGGAAATAGATATTAAGGCTACAGTTGAAGTGGATTCGGACGAAACTTGTCTGTTTTTTAAAATAAAATGACATTTTTAAAATTACTCATCCACTGTAATCGTATCCTAAGGCCAGCTGAGAGACAAATAAAGGTTGTAAGTAATTACTCTCTAAGCAGATATTGAATGACTTTTGGATTGAATATTTGTTGCTTTCATGGGTTCTGAATCATAATAACGGAGAAGGCCCTCAAAAACATAATAAAAAAATACTTAAGGTGAAAAATTTGAGCCTCGAATGAACTTGTATAAAAGTTTTTTTTTTCTAAATTGTTGTAACTTAACATTCATAGCTTTTGTTATAAAAATAGTAAATCTAATTTATTTCACGAAAATAAATAAAATTTAAATGTAATTTTAAGTGATTTTTTTGTAAATAAAAATAAGTACATAAATAGAGATACTGCTGACTCTGTTGAATTTTAATTTAATCCCTTGTATTCGCAAACTAATTACGATTGTAACCATAAATACCTTAAGTTTATTTGTAATTACAAACATAATTAACGAAAGTGTTAATAAAATTTTCACATTAAAAAAAAATTGGAATTCAAAGATTAATTTAGACTAGCTTAACTTTAAATCAAAGTTTTAAAGTTCTTTCAAACTGCAAGATTATAATCTCCCTGCTACCTGACGAGAACTTCATGGTTGTGAGCGAAACTAAATTTTTTTTATCCAATCTGAGCAATAATACTCCTAGACATCATACTGCTCTTATGGTTTGATCAAACTAAATGAGTATTGAGATAAAGGCATTGTTTGAAATTTGACCAGTGTATTATACATCGACTGGAAAAACATATTTACGAAATTTGATTCAAATCGCGTATGATTTTGTGTAGACATGGCACAGCATATATCTACTATGAGGCAAAACGGAGTCGATGATTTTGTGTATATATCTCTACTAAGAGAAAATGGAGTCGGTGATTTTGCGTAGACACAACACCGTATATCTCTACTATGAGACAAAATGGGGTCGATGATTTTGTGTAGACACGGCACAGTATATATCTACTACGAGACAAAATGGAGTCTATGATTTTGTGTAGGCACGGCACAGTATATATCTACTATGAGACGAAATGGATTTGATGATAATATATATATATATATATATATATATTATATATATATATATATATATATATATATATATATATTATATATGATATAATATATATATATATATATATATATATATATATTTATATATATATATTAATATATTATATATAGTATATATATATATAACTATATGATATATATATATATATAATATATATTACTCCACCAATTGCACCAGCCACCTTCCTGCATTCACACTTCCTTACTAACGACTTCCTGACGCCACCCCACTCTAATCTTCATAACCTTGGTATCCATAATACAAATTGAATAACCAAGGAAACATAACACAACCCTGCCTCACTCTGCTATTTAATACTAAACCAATCACTTTTGACACAATTTTTTCTTACATACACACGCCTCACTATCGTCATTCATACTTTTGATTTTAATTGAAAAGCCTACCACCAACACCATTTATCAACTAAACACCTGCCATAGAGCTTCCCTCATTATCTATCACGCGCCTGTTGCAAATCCATTAAAACCTGAATACAATTTATTCTTCTCCTAATTTTAAATACAATTTATTTTCTTCTCTCTAATTCCTCAATAATTTACTACATAAATTTTTAATCCAGATTATGGCTTTATATATATAAAAACAAATATATTTATTTTTATTTTATTTGTACTTGCTGTAATGACCCTGTACTTAAACAATTCTGCAGTACTTGTACTTCAGTACAGTGGCCTGTACTTTTTTGGACCAAAGCCGCATCTCATCATTCATCTTTTTCAATTTAACGTACTAACCACTTCCTAAGCTATTTTCATTAGGATTTTATCATGAAAGGTCACCAAAGAAACTTTAGTTGTTCTTAGAGTTTCACCCAACTACTGACATCACTTCCACCTCCTATTTTCTGTACCATAATCTTTGATATTTTATTTATTTTTTATTCTTTCTTTTAAGGGTTCATTAATAGAAATAACCGTGATCAAAACTTGATCAAAACATTCCTTCCAGTTTTCTTCTAACCACACCCCAACACAAGTTGGATTATTCCGATGCTCATTCTAATTGCAACTGAGCTCAGTTCTAGAATATTTTCTGATACTGTGGGCTTCCCAAAAGGTTCTACAAGACTTATTTTATTACTCCCAACGTTCCGTTTACTAATGGAAACACTACAATATCATTGATGTCCCACATTCTTAAATTTCTTGCCTAAGCCTTTGGTATTTTATTTCATTCTCTCTTTCGTATTTGCCACCAAGTTGTTATCATTTGGGACTCGCATCTCGATTAAGTAGCACTTCTGCTTCCTCTTATCCTTTACAACAATGTCCGGTCTATTATGGGTGACTGTTACATCCGATGGAATAACGACAATCATACAGTAACAGTACCTCTTTAGTTTCTTCTATTTCTGGGGGATTATGCTTCTAATAGTTGTAGGTTTCTATCCTTAAGTTGTATTTTTGCCACAATTTAAATGAATCAACTTACAGATGGTGTCATGCCTTTAAGTATATTGATATCGGTTTAGTAGTTTGACATTATGCAAGGATGTGAGGAACAGATTCTGTATCCTGGTCACATGCTCTTCATCTATCATTGATGTTCCCTTTTTTTTCTATGGGTTATCTTTGCCTTTTTGTTCTAAGTGTTAGGTCTTGAACGGCCATAAACAATCTTTTTCCGATTGTAATCGTCCCAAATGAATATCCCAACTGATTTTTTTAATCTATGTAGATTTGTTCTATGATTTTCTTATATTCCTTTGCCATTATTTGTTGCCTCCATTGGTTTATATGCTTCACCTTCCTCTCTGCTTCAAATTTCTTTTAATATTTTTATCTTTTAATTTTGCGTTTTTTCTCTCTTGTTCTATTTAATGTTCTTCATGATATATTTTCTTTTTAATTAGCTAAATTGCTACTGGCTTACCACTTTCATGTTGCTTCCCCCATTGGAAGGATCTGTTTTCTTTACTTTCTTCTTTGCATGCACCGATAAATGTCTTTTAAAGCTTCTTTCTATATTACTTTCATAGCTACACTCCGAACATTTAAATAATATAAAATCTGCATGTTTGGTTAACATATGTGATTTTAAGTTTCCTTTGTTATTACATTCATAGCTACATTCGGAACATTTAAATAATTTAAAATCTGCGTGTGTTAACATGTGATGTTTTAAGTATCTTTTTTGTTTACATTCGTAGTTGCACTTAGAACATTTAAATAATTTAAAATTTGTATGAGTTAACATATGCGAATTTAAGTTTCCTTTATCATTACATTCATAGCCGCACTCAGAACATGTAAATAATTTTCGATTTGCGTGCGTTAACATGTGTCTTCTCAAGTTTGCTTTTTCATTACATTCATGGTTGCACTCGGAACATTTAAATAATTTTTTTTCATAGTGTACCTTCACATGACGTTTTAAGCCTGATTTATTATCACATTCATAATTGCAATAAGGACATCCAACCTTTCTTTTATGATTCAACTTCAAATGACTTTTCAACTCATCTATGCTTTTAAAATTAATATTACAACTAGTACAACAAAGTCCTTTCAAATCCTTTTTTTTAACATATTGGCTACGACTCCTTGATGTTTGAGGTTCATTTCTTAATGAGCTATTCGTTTTGTGACCATTACCTTTATCTTCATGTTCCATATCACTGATGATTACCTGTTCAAAACAAAAATCAATATAAATACAAATGCGGCACATTGTTTAATCCCAAATATTACATGAATTTCAAAATAATAAATGCCTTCATTTGTAAGAATCTTATAATGTAAATCAAATATTTAAATAAAAAACTATCACAAAACACTATTGTTAAGTCATTTCCTATGAAATTTGGAAACAATTTGTCTATCACATTTTTTTTGTTGCAACATTTGTATTTTGCAAGAACCAACATTTTCATATTGCATTAATTAAGTTGGCATAGTATGAAAAAAAATATTAATTGGGAAGCTCTGTGGCAGGTGTTAGTGATATATGGTGTTGGCGGTAGGATTATGAATGGAATCAAAAGTATGTAAGACGATAGTGAAGCATGGGTAAGAATTAATGGAATTGAAATATTAATATTTAATATTAATAGTAGAGTGATGCAGGGATGTGTTATGTCTCCTTGGTTATTTAATTTCTATATGGATGGGATGCTGAAAGAATTAGAGCTAGGGGATGGTGTTAGCATGATGGAAAATGGTAGAGTGGAGGGTGCCTCTTTATTGTATCCTAGGATATTAATTTGAATTTACTATAATGGATGGAAAGATGCTGAGAAAAAAGAAATATAGAGCTAAAAAAAAAGAAAGGTAAAAAAAAAAAAAGATAGAGAGTAAATAGAAGTATATACTAAAAAAAATGGAGAAAATCAGGAATATTAACTAGTGCCTCTTTATTGTACACGGGTGATTTGGCTTTGTGTGGAGATTCTGACAAAAGTTTAAGAGGATTGGTAGATTTTATTTTTTTTATTTTTTATTTTTTTTTTACTGATCACCACCACTGACGAGCTGGGCCCATTTCGAGGAGGGGACAGAAAATAAAATATAGAAAATTAGGTTGGTAGGGTGTGTAAAAGATGAGGTTTGAGAGTAAACGTAGATAATTGCTAGGTGATGGTAGTGAGTGAGGAGGGTCCGCTTTGTGAAATCATGGATAGTGAGCAATTCTAACAAGTATCCGAGTTTAAATATTTAAGATATGTGTTGGATGAAAAAGGAAGGTGGCTGGTGAAATTAGATCCTTGGTGAACAAAAAGGGCCTAAGTCTTGAGTGCGCTACGGTTTTACATGAGGGTATGTTGTTACCGCTGTTAGTGTTTAGTAGTGAAACTTTGGTGTGAAATAAGAGGTACAGATCTAAGTGTCAATCTGTCAGATGGACAATCTTAGGAGTATGTAAGGTGTGAGAAAAATTGATGAGTAATGAATTTGTTAAGAGAATTGTGTGGTGTGAAGGGCGTAGAGAATATACAAAAGTGTATTAAAATGGTTTAGACATATGGAATAATGGATGAGAGTCGGTTGGTTAAGAGGATGTATAGTGGTGAGGGTACTGGGATTTGACTGGCTGGGAGATGAAGAAAAAGTGGCTCGAGTCAGAAAATGAATGTATGAAGGAAAGGAATGAGAGTTTGACAGAAGCGAGAAGAAAGGTGCATAACAGGAGTGAATGGCGGGGTTTTGTGAGGGGCTATGATTGTGGGCCTGGCCCAGGAGATGAACCCCACATTGACGAGATATCACAGTGAGGGTGTGTCACAGTCTTCTGAAGCCCTAAAATTGAAATTTTTTGATTGCGAAGAGCCTTCACTTAAGGTTATAGGAGGATGGTTGGGGGAGGAGGGCTTTCTTTTTGATTTGTCATGATTTTCAAGTTAACTATGCCATTTCCGTGCATGTTACCCACTCTACTCCACATCTAGGAAAAGAAAAAACAAACAAACAAAGAAAGAGAAATAGAAAGAGAAAAAGATAGAGAAAGAGAAAAAAAGAGAGAAGAAATGGAGGGGCACACTAGCCTTTATAGCCACTATCGGCCTATGAAGTTATGAAAAGCTGTAAAGATTATAATTATAAACTCTTAGAACTATGAATAAGCATCACAGTTATTTTTAGTTTAATCACTGAAATTGAACAATCATTGCAATGTAGTGTAGATAAAAGGAGAAAAAAAACGAAAAAAAAACTTGAAATCACCTTTAACTCTCAATTCGTACCTGACTTCCATCTAACACAAAGATTTTTTCAATAGGTTGATCGTTCTCCGTATATTCTTCCTTTATTTCAAAAGGTTCAGCTTTTATTTCAATTTCCTCTTTAAAATCTTTATTTTTGCAATGTTTAATTTCCTGTTAAAAATATACGATTTTTAAAATACAATAAATAAATTTAAAAAAAAAAAACATTATTAATGATAAATACAAGTACAATAATAGGGTGTAGTTTTGATTTACGGACTCTGATAAACATAAATTTTGAAACCAGTTGTTCAACTTAATATATTTTTTAGTACAATCATCTTTCCTAACATGCATTTTATATGGTATTTGTGAATTCTTTTCTTGAATTTTCACCTAATATTTACAATACCCAATCACTATATACCGAACACAATGAACGATATGAGGCTTTAATTCCCACCACCGTCACCATATAAATAGTATTTATGTACATATAAATTAGAAATTCACAAAATGCTCTAAATTCGATTTCTTATTTTCTTTTAAATCTTCTTCAGATTTTAAACTTCGTTTCTTTGTTATTCATATATCATTTCGAATGGCTCTATAATGATTTGGAGCACCCTGGAATAATTCTAAAATAAAATTTTAATAGTAAATTAGCATTACCTAAAATAAACTAGCATACATTTACTTAACCTTAATATCTTTTATCAATCTAACCCTTTCTTCTTCATCATTCTCCCTCCATTCTCTCTCTAATCTTAGTTTTTAAACTATTTTCGCAGCCTTCCCCACTTCATACATAATGATTAATATTCCTATCGAAAACTCCTTCTTTGGTCAATACATTGGCCACTTGTAATTTACTACTGATACATTTATTTTCTTCACACTCTTCTTCTATTACTGCAAGGTCCATTCTTACTATTTTACTGCTAACTTCAGCATCTGATTTGATAGCACTTACCAGCGTGTTTCAATCTTCATAGCTTTCACTTCTAAATATTCATTTTCTACTATTTCTAAACCAATTTCTTGAAAGAAAATAAACCCTCAAAGCTTTTCCTAGACCAAGCGCTTCTGCTTCAATTGTTTATTTAGCAAACCTACTAGCATTTCACAACACAGGGAATTTCTTTCCTTACTCGTTTACAAAAGAAATAAAAACCCCACTAGTGATCTTTCTTCATTATCTTCCCTAAATGATGCATCAGCATATACTTTCCAATATTTGCTTAAATCTGGCGTCAATAATTTTATTATTACCCAATCACTTTTCAATCTTTTTACTACTTAAATTATCAGTTTTCTCATGTCTTGCGATTTAGCCTGATTATTTGACATATTAAAATTGCTGATTTGGAAAGCCATTTCAGGCCTGGTGTATTGTGCCACCCAATTTATTTGACCAACTATAGATCTAAATTCAGTCATTTCTTCCTTATTCAAATCTATTTCTCCATCTTTTTCTATTCTCCAGTGACTTCATGTCTTCTATAAAGTCAACTTAAATATCTCCTTTTCTGTTTGACTCTTACTCCTATATATTTAAAATTTCCTTCCTCCAGGTTACCAACCTTTAATTTTTCCATCAATTTCAAATTTCTTATTTTCCCTGACAACAAAAATCATCCACATGACTACACATAATTCTCATCATTTTTCCTGTTCTATCCATCCAATAGGATAGGCTATGTTCTAACTTATTTTTCTCTCCTAATAATTTCTTTACTAATTGATTCACCTTTTCATACCAAGCTTTTGCAGTATCTTTTAAACCATACACAGTCTTCTTCAACTTCCACAATTTTCGAATAAAGCTTGTTAGTTTCAAAAATACATCTCTATTAATGCTTTCTGTCTGTAAATAAGTCTTAACATCCAAAGGTTTACATTAAATCCAATAACCACAATAACAGACAAATGAAATTTTAACATTCCTGCACTAAAAGTTGATGCATCTTTTTCCCAACCCTCCATCTTTTCTTCTTCAAACCTAGCTATACAAACCTCTTCATACCAAACTTTTATTTTTTAGAGTAATTATCCATCTTGTTGTGATTGTCTTTTTTTTCTTCATCTTTTACTACCTCAAACCTTATATTCTCTTTCCAAATATTTAATTCTTTTACCAAAACTTCCATAATTTCTTTATCTTGAAACCCTAGCAAAATTTCATTTTAGGAATTTGTGGTGTTCGAAAAAGTGGATATTGGGGAAAAAGCTGCGAAGTGCACCAGAACAGGCCAGCAATTCTGTGGCCATACCAACCCCATCACTGAAGGCAGACAACTCCCAAGTGGTGATGATGGAAGAGGGAGGGGTGGATGAGGGCAACTTTTAGAAGACGCACCTCTTGGCTTCTCCAAGGCCAGTTGTGTTGTTGCCATTTACATTATATTTTTGAAGGAAGTGTTGTGTAATAATGTTTATTACTTATAATGCTTATTTTATATATATATATATATATATATATATATAAATATATAAATTATTATATATATATATATATATATATATATATATATATATATATATATATATATATATATATATATATATATATAATATATATATATATATATATATATATATATATATATATAATTATATATATATATATATTAATATATATAATATATATATATATATATATATATATATATATATATATATTATATAATATATATATATATAGTATGGGAGAGTAACCTGGCATACTCGAACGATGAAATTACCTCCCATTTTTAATGTGCGCCTTTCTCTTTTGCGTCATATTCTTCACACACTTATCCTCCAGGCAACATATTACTAACCACCAATTATCCACATATCATATACACATGATTAAATACACACCCCACTTCTAGATAACACCTTACAGACAATCCCTACTACTCATGATCCCTGTGTAGCGGGGGAGAAAAGAATTCCACATCGTATGTCCTGCATGTCGTAGAAGTCGACTAAGGGGCGTGGTAATTTGGTTGGCTGCCACTACCACCTATCTCTTGCTAGGAATGCTGATGGATGCCTCGAGATGGTCGTGATCGCCGTAAACGACCTGTCTAATTTCGGCGAAATTGTATGATCGTATGGGTTACATGGAATGTCAGAGGAATAAATGTTGAGGAGAAGAGAGGGGAGAGTGGGGTGATGGATGTATTTAGAAAGGGCAAATTTGTTTGCTAGCTGTGACTGAAACGAAAGATGAAAGGAAAGGTGAAATTACAGTGGTGTGATGTGAAAATGTTGTGCGTGCTGGTGTGGAAAAGAGTGAGAGTGGGATGAGAAGGAGTTGCAATGTTGATGAGTGACCTGTGGTTGTACAAAGTTATGGTAGACTTTGTTGTGTGAGTCCTAGAATTCTAATGGTTTAAAATTTGAAGTTTTTGAAAAGGTTCAATATGTATGTGTGGTTGTGACGTTATGGTCCATCTGAGGAACGTTGAATGAGAGTACGATTTTTTGGTGATAATTTGAATGATGTTGCTGGATGGAGGAGTAGGAGTTCAGATTGATAGTTTGGGGGAACCTGAATGGGTGTGATAGGTGAATCAAAAAAGGATGGTTATATTCAGGTGGTTTTGGGTGGGGGAGAAAATGAGAATTGGTAGGAAAAGGTGATTGATTTCTGTGAAGAGAGAGGTATGTGTGTAAGTAATACTTTCTTTAAACACGAAGAGTATTCATAAGTATACTAAGGTTGGTGTAGGTAGAGATTGGTATCGAAGTGAAAAGTATGATGATTTTGTGTTGGTGAAGAAGATGTTGAAGTATGTTGATGAATGTTAAATCAGATCAGTGAGGGGGGGGTTAGGGAATGGGATTATCGGATCATATGTTGATTCTATGTAAAATTAAGTTGGTGGGGCTTGGATGGAGAGGAAGTGATACGAAAGGGAAGTAGGTAAAATTAAGAGTGAGAAGTTAAGTAGCAAGAGAATAGGATAAGTATGTAAGAGCGCTCGCTAGTAAATCGCTTGAATGTGAACAAGTTGAAACTGAACAAATCTCGGGGGCAAATGGAAGAAGCAATTGTTAGTAGTGCAAAGGAATTGTGTGTGGATGTGCTAAAGGTAGGAAGTAAGAATTGTACAGCGAATGGTGGAATGAAAGGTTGATGAAAGCGGTTAAAGGAAAAAAGAACGTGTTGAATGTACTAAAGCAATGATGAAATATTAAAGGAAAGATGCTTAGGAATTATATAAGGAGGGAGAAAGTAAATACTAAAAGGTGTAATACGTAGGAGAAAAAGAGGTAAATGAACAGCTTGGAAGAGTTTATGAATGAGGACATACAAAGAAATAGGAAAGCTCTTCTGGAAGGAAGCGCGAAAGGTTTAAGAATGAGAATTAAGGGGAATCTGCTTAGAATAATGAATCGGGATGGTGCTTTTGTAACTTGATGAAGAAATGGATTGAGGGGAGTGTGGAAAGAAACACTTCGAAAATCTGCACAATATTAAACGTAATGATGAGGTGTTAGTGAATGTGTTGGTTTTGATGGTGCAGAAGGAATAGGTTATTTTGGGGATGAGGTTGATTAGTAAGGAGGAGGTAATGGGTAGGTGAGAAAGTGAAAGAATGGTAAATCGCAATATAGATGAAATTACTAGTGAAATGATCAAGAGCGGGGCGAGAGGTGATTGATTGGATTTGGAAGTTGTGTAATAAAGCCTTTTAGGGTATAGTTTCCAAGGGATTGGAGAGGCGTAATATGTACCCATTGTATAAGGGTAGGGGGAAAAAGGTAACTTTTTATTATTATTAGGGGAATAAGTTTATTGAGTGTTTAGGGAAAGGTATAATGCTGGATTTGGCGAATAAGAGTGCGTCAGGACTGAGGACTGATTGTGAAGAACAAGGTGTTTAGGAGTGGTAGAGGATGTATGGATCAATCTTTACATTGAAACAAATGATTGAGAAAATGAGGGAGAAGAAGAATAAATTATATTTAGGTTTTATTGGATTTACAAACCAGGCGTATGAGTAGAGTTAATATGAAAACTTATGGCAGTATAGTGATATATGTGTGGTGGTAGGCTCTGAATGGAATCAAAGGTATGTATGACGATAGTGAAGCGCTGTGGTAAGAATAAATGGTGTCAAGGTGATTGGTTTAGATAATACGAGTGAGGCAGGGTGTTGTTATGTCTCCTTGGTTTATTCAATGTGTATATGGGATGGGGTTATGAAAGAATTCCGAGGTGGGGGATGGCAGGAAATGGTGTTTAAGAATGATGGAGAATGACGCAGGAGTGGAGGTCCCTCCTATTGTATGCGGATTGATTTGGTTGTTGGTGCGAGTCTGAAGGAGTTTGAAGAGGATTGGTGGAGAAGATGTTGGGCAGGTATGTAAAAGGAAAGGGGTTTTGAAAGAAACGTATAAGAGTAAAGGTTACTGGTTGTTGAGGGAGGGACAGTCCTCAGTGTGAAGTTATGTTAAGATGATGAGCAGCTGGAGCAAGTGTCTGAGTTTAAATATTATAGAATATGTTTTGGACGAGAAGGGAACGGATGAAATGCAGAGGTGTAGTAGGAAAGTTGTGAAATGGCAGAAGGTGGCTGGTGCAATTAAATCGTTGGTGAATGTAAAGGGACTAAGTGTTGAGTGCGCTAGAGTCTTACATGAGGGTATGTTGTTACCTGTGTTATTGTATGGTAGTGAGACTATGGTCTGGAATAAGAAGTATAGATCTAAAGTTCAATGTGTTCAGATGGACAATTCTTAGGGGCATGCTAGGGTGTGAAAAAGAATTATAAAGTGAGGAATGAAGTATTAGGAGGCTGTGTGGTTTGAAGAAGGGGTAAATGAGAGAATAAATGAAAGTATGTTGAGATGGTTTGGTCATGTGGAAAGGATGAATGAAAGTCGGTTGGTTAAGCGGATGTATAGTGGAGAGTGTGTTGGGAACCCGAACCGGCTGGGAGACCGAAAGAAAAAATGGATTGAAGTCATGTGACGAATGTCTGAAGGAGGAGAAATGTGAGTTTTGCAGGGGCGAGATAAAGGTGCATGATAGGAAGGAATGGCGGGTTTGTATGGGGGGCATGGTTGTGGCCACTGGGCCAGGGGATTGAACCCTTACATTGACGATTTACCATACGTGAGGGTCCGTCGCGGTCCTCTGGAAGCTCTAGGGGTGGATTTTCTGTCTGTGACGGGCTCTCACTAATTAATGGTACAGAGGTGGGCGGTTAAGGCTGGCTTTCTTTTCGACGTTTGTCATGTTCTCCTACTTGTTTTCTTTTCCTATGCTTGTACAGCACCTTACCCCCAATCTTGGCAAAGAGGAAGGTAAGTAAGAAAGAAAGAAAGATATATATATATATTATATTATATATATATATATATATATATATATATATATATATAATATATATATATATATATATATATTATATATATATATTATATATATATATATAGTATATATATATATATATATTATAGAAATGAAATTTATATATATATTATATATATATATTATATATATATAATATATATATATAAATTTACCAACATAAGAATATATATATATATATATATATATAATAATTATATAGTATATATATGAGAGGAAGTGGCAATCTCAAAGCGATGAGATTACCTTCCATTGGAAATTTGGGGTGTAGGGTTCATCCCCATGACACTCCAGTGCCCAATGGCTCACCAGTGCCCAATGGCTCACCTCTTTTGCACTCATATTCCCATTCTTCTCACAGAGGAGTAAACTCTCTGTATCTCATACAAACCATAAAACACTAGTACTTTTACAGACAACACCTTCCTTCTCAGACAACCCTGTGTGGGGGGGGGGGGAAAAGAATTCCCACAGTGTTTGTTCTGTTCGTAGGATGAGACTAAAGAGACAGTGGTGGTTGTTGGGGCCCTGCAACCACTTATTTATACCATAGGGATGTTTATGCATGCCTCAGACCTGGTCATGACCACCGTAAGCGATCTTGCATCTTCTGGAAAAATTGTATGAATCATCTGGATACATGAAATTTTAGAGGAATAAATAGTGAGGAGAAAAGATGTGATGGATGTATTTAAAAAGGGTTAATATGATTTGCTTGTTGTAACTGGTGTAGGGTGAAATGTGTGTGATGCTGTAGTGAAGAGGAATGAGAAGGGGAGAGAAGGAGTTGTGATACTGATGAGTGACCTGTGACAGAAAGCTATAGTGGATTTGCTTGTGTGAATACTGGAATTCTAATAGTTAAATTTAAGTTTGGGAAGGTCAAGTAATGTGTGGTTGCAACATATGGTCCATCTGAGGGTGATGTTGTGGAGAGTGTCACTTAATGGGATAATCAAAATGATGTTCTGGATGGGATGAGTAGGGACTTTAGGTTGACTATATTGGGCGACTTAAATAAATGGATAGGTGATCAAAAAAGGGATGGTATATCAAGTGCTTTTGGGGTTGAAGGAGAAAATAGGAATTGGAGGAAGGTGAATGATTTCTATGAGGAGAGAGGTGTGTGTAAGTAATACATTCTTTGGGCACAATAGTAATAATAAGTGTAAGACAGTTGGGGAAGATAGAGATGGTATCAAAGTTAAAGTATTGTAGATTTTGTGTTGGTAAAGGAAATGATGTTGATGTAATGGATGTTAAATCATTGAGGGGGTTGCGGATAAGAATATCAGATCATTATAATGTTTAATGTAAGATTAAATTAGTGGAGGCATAGATGGAGAGGAAAGAGATAAAGATAGAAGTGTGGAGAATTAAGAGTGAGAAGTTACGTGAACAAGGTTATAAGGAAACGCAGTGAGAACACTTGAAAATAAATCAACTGTATGTGAACAAGATGAAACTGAACAAATATGGATGCAAATGATAAGCCATTGATAAGAGATAAGAAAAGTATGGGGATGTCCTAAAGTAGGAAGTAAAAATATCAATAGAGTGGTGGAATGAAGAGGTGATGCAAATGGTTAAAAGTAAAAAAGGACTAAGTCTTGAGTGTGCTAGGATTTTGCATGAGGGTATGTTGTTACCGGTGTTAATGTACAGTAGTGAAACTAAGGTGTGGAATATGAGGTATAGATCTAAAGTGCAATCCATTCAGATGAATAATCTTAGGGTATGTTATGAGTGAGAATTGATAAAATGAGGAACGAACGTGTTAGGGGGTTGTGCAGTGTGAAGAAAGGCATAGATGAGAGAATAAACGAGTTTGTATTAAGATGGTTTGGTCATATGGAAAGGATGGATGATAGTCAGTTCGTTAAGTGGATGTATAGTGGTGAGTGTGCTGGGAATTGACTGGCTGGAGACAGAAAAAGTGGATTGAGTCAGTAAAGGAATGTCTGAAAGAAAGATGTGAGTTGGCGAGGAGAAAGAAAGTGTATTATAGGAATGAATGGCAGGTTTTGTGAGGGGGTATAGTTGTGGCCTGGTATTTAATGAGATACCACAGTGAGGGTTCGTCTCAGTCTTGTGAAGCCCTAGGGTGATTTTTTTTTTTACTGAAATGAGCTCACTATGGGTATGGAAGGGGATGGATCGTTGGGGGATTTCATTTTGAATTATGTCAGTGTTCTTCCACTTAACTATCCATTGTGCAAGAATTGAAATATACTAATACATGAAGTATGTATCCATATTTCCATTTAATAGTATATATTATATATGAAAGAATACATACATATATTCATGTAATATGCTAATACATGAAAATATATATCCATATTATATATATATATATAATATATATATATATATATATATTTATTATTATATATATATTATATATGGAGAGAGCTCTGTAACCCAATTGGGGGGCTATACATGTCCGGGAAGAAACTAAATACCAGTCCAGAAAAAGAAGCCGCGACAGGCCTAGCCAGCGGCGGTGGATTGTTGTGGCTCAAGACGCGCTTGTGATGCCTCGGAACCAGGACGGATCTTTTCGGTTGTTGACCAGGCATGAAAATGGACTACAAACTCGACTAAACAAGGATAAGTCCGTATAGAACCTTTAATGCTAGTACAATGGGGAGGAAAGGGGAGGAGGTTGTTAGGTATGTGAAGGAGAGGACACTGGATCTTCTTGTGCTGCGAGACGAAGAATGAAGGGTGAGGAGGAGGAGATACATGATGATTACCAACTGATATACAAGGGAGAGATGAGGAGAGAAAGTATGGGTGGCATTGTTCCTGACCCCGGATTTGGAAGACAGAGTGGACATAGTTTTAAAAAATGAAAGAATAATTGCTAAAGCACTGAGGCTGAAAAGGAGACGTGTGGGCATAATACAGGTTTATGCACCACACCAAGGAAGACCAAAGGAAGAAAAGAATGTTTTTTATGAACAGTTGCAAAATGTGTATGACGGAATGAATACTGAAGTGAAATTTGTCATGGGGGACTTGAATGCGCACATAGGAAGGAAGGTACCGAGATAGCAATGGGGGCGTTTGGAATAGGAAAAAGAAACGCGGAGGGGGAGGGTGTGGATTGCGGTAAGCAATAGGTTGGCAGTGATGAATAATACTTTGCGCATAGGGATCGCATAAATGGACCTGATACAGGTGGAATAGTATTGTGACTACACGATAAGTCGATGAATTTGACCTTATACTAATTAACAACAGGAAGGTGGTAAGAGACGTAAAAAGTATACCATCAGTGTCACTTGATTCGGACCATCGTTTGGTGGTGGGGATATAAATCTCAAAACCCCGTTACCAACGAAAATGGTAACGAGAGAGAGGATAGCCAGTGGAGAGATTAAAGGAGGATGAGTGAAAAGGGTTTTTTGTAGAAAGAGTCCGTGATATTATACCAGAGGAAGAAGAGAAATTGTTGTGATGTAGAGGAGAGTGGGGTATTTAAAGAAAAAAATGAAAACATGTGCGAAGAGATACGCTGGGGGTAAAAAGAACGGGCCAGAAAGGAAAAGACTGCGTGGTGGACAGATTAAGTGCACGTGCAGTAAAGGAAAAAAAATAAAAAGTTTAGAGGTGGATGAAAAGACGATCCCCTGAGACAAGAGCGGAATATGTGGTAAATAGAAATGAGGCTGAGACCATAAAAAGGAGAGCGATGGAGCAAGCGTGGGAGAAGATCGGTGAACAACTGAGACAGGATATGGGTGGAACTAAGAAATTAATATATAACGGCAAAAAACCTACGAGGACAGGAGTCGACTGTTGCACACTCAGTAAAGGATAAGGCAGGTAGGCTGAGAGTGGACCCTGATGAGATCAGCGACAGGTGGAGACTTTTCAGAGTTATATAATCAGGAAGAAGGAGAAGAGAACCTTCCGGTGAACGCAGAGAGGAACAGCTCCGAATAAACGTGGATGAGGGTGCGATAACAATAGAAGGTTGGATGATGGCATAGGAATATGAGAAAAAGGGAAAGTCCAGGGATGTGATGGGCGTGCCGTGGGATAATGAGATGTGAGGAGTCATGCGAGGAGTTGAAGATGTTTAATGATTTCTGGAGAGTGGAAAGAGTACCTGCGGAGTGGGCAGGGATAGCTTTGCCGGTGTTCAAAGGAGATAGGGGCGACTGTTCCAATTATAGGGCATATCGTTGCTGCCGCATGCCATGAAGTTATATAAAAGGATATTGGAGAAAAGGCTCAGGACGGGAGTCGAAGACAAGCTGAATGAAGCACAGTATGGATTCAGGCCCGGACGAAGTACCGCGGATCTGATATTTTCTCTGAAGATGATGGTAGTGAGATAAGGAAATGTATATGGCTTTTGTGGATTTAGAGAAGGCATTTGACAGTGTACCTAGGGTAAAACTTTGGGAGACACTTGAGGACGTTACTACCAGATAGAACCCAAGTTGATTAGGGTGATAAGGGGACTTTACACAGTAAGTGAAAGTTCCGTCAGGACAGCGTATGGAATAGGACAGTGGTTTGGAGTGAAGACAGGTGTGTAGACAGGGAGGAGTGTTTCACCTTGTTGTTCATCCTTGTTATGGACAAGTGTTGCGAGAGATTGGTAGTTTGTAGAGGAGGAGGAAGATTTTTGTAATGGCGTTATGGCAGACGATTATTGCGTCTGGTTGGCAAGAACAGAGACGTTAGCAGATGAGTACTGATCAGAGGAGGTGCTGCGACGGAGGGAGGATTGAAGATGAAATGAGCAAGACTGAAGTGTAGAAAGATAGCTAGGGGTAAGAGAGAACTTTTAAACATAGAGTCGGTGGGGAAAGAATAAAGATGCGAGAACTTTAAGTATTTGGAAGTTACGGTTAAACAGCAGTGGAATGATGGATGGTGAAAATAGAGGAAAGAATAATGAATTACTCTAGAGGGGTTGGTCAGTTGTATCCCTTGCTGAGAACAGACATGTAACGAGGACAGGTTTAAAAACACTTATTTATACACGATTCTGAGACCGACTTTTGTTTTGCGTCGTGAGTCGTCGGACACTTACACTAGAAACAAGGAGTTAAGATCTGCGGCGGAGATGAGGGTTGTTGAGTTGATAGTAGGCTGACCAGAAGAGAGAGAAGAAGGAATACTGAGATAGGAGAGGAGTTGGGGGTCGAGGCGGTGGAGGATTTGATCGAGAGACAACAACTGAGAGGTATGGACAATCAGAGGGATGAAGATAGATACCCGGCCAGATTTTATGCATGGCAGCTGCAGGTAGAAGACCGACGGGACGACCAAGGAAAGATGGAAGGTGGAATGCAGGCGGCTGGGCGAAGAGGGGTGACGCTGGATCAGGTGAGGAACACGGGACTGTACGAAGAGGGTCGCTGTGGATGAGCGATTGCAAACGACCAGGGGATTGACCCTACACGGAGGGCTTGTGAGAAGGTGAGGAAAATATATAATATTATATATATATATATATATATATATATATATATATATATATACTATATATATATATATATATATATATATATATATATAAACTTTAACACAATGTAATATAAACATTTGTCAAAGCTTACAATTATTAAAAAATAGGATCATAAGTATCAGTTATTTTTCACCACACTGATACTAGTTAAATTTGTCAGATACTGAAACAAATGAAAATTACTGACACCAATACATCTCCATCCACACTCATTTCTCTTATTATTGAACTTTCTTTCATAATATTCCATAATTTTTCTGCATTTGCATGTTCAAACTGTAAATGTGAATAAATATCTTCTCTTTCCTCACTCTAATACATCCATCTTTCTATCAAAAATTTCATTTAATTCTATTTTTAATTAGGCACATTCTAAGATACCCTCTTTCATACCCTCAATTTTATCTCACATTCTAAGATACCCTCTTTCATCCCCTCAATTTTATCTCTCATCTTCCCAATTTATTTATGACTATTATTCCTCTACCAGTATATATTGCCATATCCAGTTTTATTCATAGTTTTCCCTAATTAATCATGGTATATCTCCCCTAAGAATCTGTTTGTTTCCTAAATATACAGGAATATAATAAACTGTACCTACTACCTATAGACTCGTACAAGTTTTTTTTTTTACCAAATTTAAAGAAATTGCTTGATGATTTCTTGCTCTAAGATACTTTCTTTAGAATTTCTGAACTTAATCTATCTAATACGACAGCTACTCACAAATCTCCATATACGGTACTGTAACTTTATATTTATTATCTAATATTCCTTCTATTTCTTTCCAATTTTTCCCCATTGACATAAACATTCCTTTCCCCTCCACATCCTCTTGTTTTCCTTCTTTTTTCAATTAATATTTACAGAATGTTTGTTTCATCTAAATATAGTACAGCAACTAATCCTTCCATCTCTCTTAACCAGGTTTTTCTTCTCATCTTGTTCTTTATCTAAAATTTTTCTCATCAGATTTTCATAATGCATCCTTCTATGTTCTTTGTTTACACCTCCTCTCTACTATTCCAACCATTTTCATTTTTGGAACTAGCAAACAATTCTTCATATTCTTATTTAACTTTCTGCTTGCTTAAAAGTCTTTTAATAGATTTAACAATTTTATTGTATTCTAATTTCTCCTGTCGGCAAGATGCCAGTGACATCACTCTTTGCTGTTCATTTTGGCAATTTATACTTCTTATACTATAAATAAGTTTTCGCTTCATATTTTAACACATTTTTTCCTATTTTCCTATCACATTCCACCAGGGCGCCGGAGCCGGAGCCGGAGCCGGAGCCGGAGCCGTGGAGCAGCAAGGTTTTGGGTGGAGCCGGAGCCGGAGGCGAAACTTTTTGAGGGACTGGAGCCGGAGCCGGAGCCGGAGCCGGAGTCGGAGGCGAAATTTTAGGGGGACCTGGAGCCGGAGCCGGAGTCGGAGCCGCAAAAAAAGAGGCTGCTCCGGCTCCGGCAAATACAAAATTAAGTAATTATTAATTTATTACTACAGGTGTTTTATTATATATATATATATATATATATATATATATATATAATATTTATATATATATATATATATGATATATATATATATATATATATATATATATATATATATATTTATAATATATATAATATATTATATCTTAATTGGGAGGATCACTCCAATTCTTCTATTCCATATTTCATTATATATATATAGATATACCGTTAATATATATTATATTATATATATATATATAATAATATTATAATATATATATTATATATATATTATTAATATATATTTATTATATATATATATATATATATATATATATATATATATATATATATATATATATATATATATTCTCTTTTTTCCAGAAATTTGATTATGTATATTTTTTTTTCATTATAAAAAAGGTTCGGGACTTCTATGGATAAACTTTAATTTAATAAGATTAATATTGTTTTAGAAAAAATATTGTGTTCAATAACCAAAATCGAAAAACTCATGTATTTGATATATACGTCACCTCTGGATTGATAAAAAATTACTTTCATTTGTCAATATGAGATAGTTAACACAATTGATGGGAAACAGTCAGTTCGATCATGCCCAAAAGAGTCTACCCTATCTACCAGTCTCATGGGGTCACAATACATCTATTAGATCCTTTAAATTAATGAGACATTTAAAACGCTATCATCCAGACATTGCTGCAATTGTTAAAAAGAAATGTGAAGCTAAAGGTAATCAGGATAAACCTTTAATTTCAAAAACTCAGACTAAAGTGGAAACTTTTTCAGTTGCCATAAACTTTTTCTGTCTATGTTAAGTGGCAAATTCAAAATTACAATTGATTGTTAATGGTTGTTTAAGATGAACCATTTAGTTTTCTTGCATGACCAGATTAAAGCACACCCTGTGTTGAGACATGGCTTAGAAACTGGAAGTCCCTTTAGATGGAAAAAAAAATATTTGTTTAAATAAAAGCTAGAGGGAAAAAAAAAAAAAAGCAAAATTTGCATAAAGGACGCTTTGTGCTTTAAAAATGGATGCTTACACATGGGAAAGCTAATTATTTTGTCAATAATTTTATATTTGTGGACGAAGATAAAAAACAATATTTCTAAATCGGTTAGCAGTAAAAGAAAAAATACCACATTTCAGTGAATATATTCAAGAATTTGTTACTGACATCTTAAAAAATTCGAAATAACAAGAGACAAGTTATTAGCTTAGTTACGGATAACGCATCAACATGTCAATACGATTGAAAAATTAAATAGGGACAAGAAGTAAATAAGTTGTTTTCAGAATGAACTTGATAAAACTTTGAAAAGACTATGTTCCGATAACTTACATTGCCACCACATGAGATGTGGAGGTTCATACTTTGCAGTTAGCAGTGCGTATGGTCTCCACAATACTCATAGGGCAAATCTTATAAGCCAGGCAGACAAATAGCAAAAGCAGTTATGCACCCAATTAATGAAGTTCTAAAGAATCAAGTTGCAAAAGGGGCAATCTTAGGTCAAGAGACAAGTGGGGAATTACATGTCTTATGCTCTAAAGGGTTCTCTGCAACCAAAAGATTATAGTAGTAGTATGATGGCTGCCCGGTACTTCTGAACTTTCTAAAATCATACCTTCTGTGGGAACAAATCGAAACACTCGAGAATTATTAAGAACACCCATACTTTACAACAAAAAATTTCAATCAGAAAACTTGACCTGCCAGAGAAAATTTTTATGAGAACGGATTTTAGCCATAATCACAAATTATTTCATGAAAGAAAGGGAAAGAATGTTAATTGAAAATAAAAAATATTTTTGTCGACAATCTCTTGTTTATAATCTTTCCCAGAACTGAAGATCTGATATTTAAGCAGAGGGTCTTTGTTAAAACTAGGTTGACTTAAAATGAATGAACGCTATTGAACAGAAATCTAGGCCGGAGTCAGATAGTTCAGCAGTTTCAGGCATCCTCTCTTTTAGTATCTTGTCCAGATGAAGATGAAGAAGTAAAATTTGCCAGATAATGGGAAAAATTGGAGCATCAGAAATGCGATGAAAAAACTAAAATGACAATCTACTAGTAAAAGACATTTAACCTAAATATTTTCTAGAAAAATAAAAGGTAGAATTCATAAGTCATTAGATGGAATAATGAAAATCCACCGAAATCAAAGTTATCAGTTAAAAAGGCATCATTTGCTATCCTAAAATTTTGCAAATGCCGCCTTGCCGCACAATTACAGCTTTGCCTCCTATTAAAGTGAATGTTGAGAGCTTATTTCTGCTTTAAAATAATAAAATCGGATCTAAGGACATCGTTTAATGAGGATTTTATTGATAAGGTGTTATTTTTAAGAACAATTGTTTTGAATAAATTTATATATATATATGGTCGGGCTGTTCAAAGAAAAAATATTTTAAAAGTTTAAGAGAGAATATTATATATATATATATATATATATAATATATAATATAATATATATATATATATATATATATATATTATATATATATATATATATATATATATATATTATATATATATATTATATATATATAAAATCTGTTTGAATTAAATTATGTTATATATGTTCAGGCTCAAGTTCAACGAGGAATTATTTTAAACTTTAAGATGAATCTAAAATAGGATTTTTTCTTTTTAGGAAAAAAAATAAGAAAATTATATTACGTAACTGTAACAGCCAGTTCATCGTTCAAAGAGGAATTATATTAAAAATTTAGGAAGAAAGTGAATGATCCTTTTCTGTATTTCTTTAAAATTTTATTTTCTATAAAAATATTTTCTAAGTTTTAAATTCTAAGCTAATTAAAGATGTCATTAACAAACATTTAATTCATCATACACTCAAAATTTTGTATCAGAATTAAGGATTTCAATGACTGTAAATGGAGAAAGAATTATAACTGCAGGGGTCGGAGCCGGAGTCGGAGCCGAACAATTTTAAAATGCCGGAGCCGGGTAATTTTAAAATGCTGGAGCCGGAAGCCGGGAGTCGGAGCCGGGTAATTTTAAAATGCTGGAGCGGAGTCGAGCCACCCAGCCGCGTAATTCTAAAATGCTGGAGCCGGAGTCGGAGCCGGAAAGAAATTTGCCGGCTCCGCAGCCCTGCATGATTCCACCATTAATTTCTCATATCTCACTATAAAATCTTGTTTCACTGAACTTTCTCTTTGCTTTTAACAAATTACATTTATTCATTAATCTATCAGGTAAGTACCATTAAACTAGGTTTCCGCTTAAACATTTTATATAGCTTATTTTTGCTTCTTTATAGTACCAGTACTCAAAATTGTTAATTACATCAAATGCTTCCAATCAAACTAAGGCTCATAACTGCAAATAGACATTTAAGATCATTCTATGCAAATAAACATGTCTCTATTTTCTTTCTCCATATTTGATATCCTTCCACTTAAGCATCAATATGAAGAAATTTCATACGATTTACCTAAAACAAAATCCACTTCTCTAGTTCAAAAGTAACTCGGATGTGACGTGACCAGTGAGTGAGGTGTGTATTAATTTTTGCTTCTCCAATTTTACTAATTATAATTTAAGTGTTGGTTATCTTTTGAAAATGAATTTCCTAAAAATATTTGAAAATTGTATCTAATTACACTACTGTTGTGTATTTAATTACAGTCATTAAATTGTATATAAATTTTTTTTGATAATTTAAATTAAAGCCTAACCCTAGGCTAACATAGGTAAAAGATTTACTGTTTTCTGTGTGGGTTATTTGGTTCTTAAATTAGGACTTTCTGTATTTAAATACATCTTTATTAATTGTTACTTAATTAGTAATAATTTGAATTAATAGGGTTCCAGTCACAAGACTACGTTAGCCCTACCATTAACTTTATTATATCTCTGGCCTAGCTAAGCTAAATTTAGGCTTGTTTCAATTTTAATCTATTTAAAGAGATTAGTTTATTTCTTTTTAGGCTTTAGTGATATTTAAAACTGTAGTTGGTAAAATAATAGGTACAGGTTAGTAAGCTAATAATAATTTTAAAGTAATGTATGCTCTTGTGTGAATAACTGTGGGACTGTGAGAGGTGAATATGTGGATAACTGCCCTGTTTTGTCTTTTGAAAGCAGAGAATGTGTTGTTAAGAAGGAGATTGTGAGGCCTGAGTGAAAATATGAATGAATTGAAAGAAGTTGTATATGTGTACCAACGATTAAGTGTTTAGAAAAAAGTTAGTAGGGATGTCCGAGAGTGAGAGGGAGCCGGACCTAGGGGTAGGGACCTAGGAGGTAGCAGAAATAGTGATTCACCTGGCAGGAAGAATGACGAGGGAAAAGGATAAAGTTGATAATAGGCTGCAATGTAATATAGAATTGTAGGAAATAGAAATAATATTTAAAGATGAGGATCTCGAAAAGTCAGTCAAGCCTGTGACCATGCAGTAAAACAGAGTTCGACTCGATCTTCCGATGGGGAGGAATCAGAGTAGTCCAATAGGTAATCTTGGAGTTTTCTTGAAGGGAAGACTGAAACATTGATAATTGGAGACTCTATGACACGATACCTAGACAGGTTCTTTTCAAAGAATAAAAAGAAACGATTTTGAGAAGTATTGTTATCCAGTGCCAGAGTGAGTGATATCGTGGATAGGATAGATAGCGAGATTGATTCTACAAATGTTGATTCAGATGTGATTGTGCATGTGGGTACAAATGATATAGGACATAGAAGGTCAGAAGAATGAAACAGAGTAAAGGAACAAGAACCGGAAGATGAAAGCTATGAAAGATGGTGAATGGCTTTCAGGGATTTAACCTAGGGTATGGGTGCAGGTCAGGAATTGGGGAGTAGGGCTTTAGTCTGTAAATGAAAAGGGGTTAGGAAATTATGTTTTTCAGAAAATATTAGTTTTTCACCAATTTGTGGAAAGAATTTCTGGATAAGATCTTTTTGCAGCAGGATGAGAGTTTCACTTGAGGTCGTAAAAGGTGTTGAGCTTTCAGTACCAGTTTGGAGACCTGTTTAGCAAAAAACTAGGTTAAGTTGGGGGTGGTGGGCTAATCTGGATACAAATAATAGAAATGGTAACTATAATAGTGGGGAGATAAATAAACCTAGTGTTTTTACGGTTCAATAATGATGATGATAATAAAATAACAGCAAGCCAAAGCATTTCGAATATCCAATGCTTTTACACAAATGCTCATAGCCTTAGAAGTAAGAAGTAAAAAAGATGAGCTGATTAGTTATACCCTAAATGAGAATCTAGAATTTATTTGCATAACTGAGGCATGGGGTTAATGAAGAATTATATGGAACTCCTTCAGGAATATGAAAATAGGGATTATTCACTTTATTTATAACCAGCGTAGAGAAAGGAAGGGCTGGTGGTGTGCGCTTTATGTTAAAAGCAATATTAAATCTGTATTAATGACTGACTTAAAATGAATCATGATATTTGAATCGGGTGTGGGTAAATATTCTTATATACAATAAATCATTTAGAATGGCATTTTATAGACCTCCTGCCAGAGTCAAGAATTAGACGTGTGAAATTGATGAAAAGAAATAGAGACCGCATGCCACAATAAAGAAAAAGGTATAGTCATAATGGGTGATTTTAATTTTCCGGCCTTTCATTGGGATTCCTTGTCTTTAATATGGACCATAGTTAGTGCTGCATTGCAAAATTGTATTAACTAGATAACTTTGTTGACCCAGATGGTTCAAAACCCACAAGATAACGATGCACTACTAGACTAATATCTAACTAACATGAAGTATGGTGATGAAGTTAGAGTTGAACCCCATCAAAGAAAACAAAAATCATAAATATAATATTTAGGAAAAAGGTGATATCTGGCCCAAATTGCAAGGGTTAATTAAGGAAAAGGATCTAAGATTTCCGAAATGCGATATTTTTACCAAATTTCGAAGACCATGCTTAGTACAACTAACTGGAATAAAGAGTTTAAAGACCAAAATTGTTTTATCATGTGGGAACATTTTAAGCAAATTTTTATGAATATTCAGTAGTATGTTTTAAAGATAACCCATTAGGGTGCAAAGAGAAAACCTGTTTGGTGGAATAGAGAGATAAGAGAGAAAATTAATGAAAAGCGTAGATTGTTTAAAATATTCAAAGGTAGAAATAGGGAAGGGATTTAGAAAAATTTATAGAAAAAATAGAAATGAACTTAAACCAATCAATAAGAAAGACAAAGAGAGGCAGAAATTAATTTAGCAATGAATAGTAAATAAGAACTTGAAGAAGTTTTTTAGCTTTTATAAATTAAAATAGTAAGTTTAAGGACAATTGATCCAATTAAAATTGATGAAAATTACTGAGTTCAGATAAGGAAATGGTCAACATTTTCAATGTTTATTTTGCTTCAGTGTTTACTGAGGAAAGATTAGATAATGGTTTGGAGACTAATAGTTCTTGTAGCATGAACCAAAATAGACTTACAGAATTTCGAATTGATGTAAAAGATAATTAAATCTTTACTGGATCATATTGACCCAAGTAAGCTGCAGGCCCTGATGGTATATTTGGTAGAATTCTGTAAGAGGGTAGTACCAGCATTGCAAAGCACATGTAATTTGATTTTTAACGAATTATAGCATTTGGTGAGACCAGTATGACTGGAAATGGCATATGTTGTTGCCTGATTTATTAAGAAAGCGTAGTAAGGAAGATTGGGAAATTATGGGCCAGTTAGCTTAACATCTCTGGTTGTAAAGGTTCTGGAAAGTTACTGAAAGGTCATATAGAGAAATATTTTAGAAGATAACAAGGTATTGTATGACTTCCCAGCACGGTTTCAGAAAGGGTAGTCATGTCAGACAAACCTTTTAGAATTTGTGGAATTACATTACTGACTGTATCGACCGCGGGGAGATCCAGTTGATATTGTATATTTAGGACTTTAGTAAAGCTTTGATAAGGTTCCCCACATAAGGCTGATTGGAAAAAGTTATTGCAATGTGGTAAGGTGGAGTGGTACATGGTTGATTAAGGAGTGGTTGCGAAATAGAAACAGTGTGTACAACTAAATGGAAATAAATCATCATGGGAAATAGTGAAGAGTGGTGTCCCCACAGGGTTCAGTGCTGGGGCTACTATTGTTCCTCATATATATAAATGATATTTAGACCAGGGAACTTAAATGCAAGGTTTCTAAGTTTGCAGGTGATACTAAAGTGACCACCTCAGTTAGGAATAGTGAAAGGAATGCATGAAAGATTCAAAATGATCTTTGAATAAACTTCTTGGGTGGGCAGATAAGTTGCAAATGAACTTTAATAGGTAAAAAGTGTAAGGTTCTCACCTAGGTTACTCAAATAAAAGTTTTAACTACGATATGAATGGGATTGGCTTGAGTCTGTGGACCAAAGAAAAAGATTTAGGTGTGATTATAAGCAGTTAATTCTGAAAGTAGCTAATCAGTGTTTGGAAGCTAGAAATTAAGCTAATAAGATGCTGGGTGTAATAAATCGCAATGTTGTCTACAAGAGCAAAGAAGTAATAAGTAAACTGGATAATAGCTATGTTAGGCCAGTTAAATAGAGTATTTGCACAAGTTGGGCCCCTTATTTAAAGAAAGAACTTAGATATGCTAGAGAGAATGCAGAGCAGCAACAAGGATGATTTCTGGCGTTGAGGGTAAGAGCTATGAGGAGAGGCTGAAGGAGTTAGGAATGTTTTCTGTAGAAAAGGCTGATTTCTCAGAGGGGAGGGGACATGATCCAAGTCTACAAAATATTTACCAATCTATTGATAATACAGAGATCAATAAATTTTTCATAGTAGAACATGGACAGGTAGGAACCGACCGGGGCCCCGGCCCCGGCCCCGGCTTTTAGCGACCCCGGCCCGGGCCCCGGCCAAAAATCAGGGAAAACCGGGGTTTTCTACCGGGTTAACTGTTAAATTTACCACTAAATAATAGAAAACAAAATAAAAAAAAATATTTTAATTCCATTACTCCTTTGTTATAAATTGATGCAAAAATATATAAAACATTATGTATAATGATAATCAATTTCTTTTGGTATTTACTATGATTTCAAATTAAAATTGAGGCCAAATTATAATTTTTTCCGAGTTTTTAACATAAAATATTCGAAATTTGATATTCAAACGAATTCGGAAAGGAAATAAATATAATTGTTAAAATATTAATGGATTTAATTTATTTAAAGTAAATATCTTCAAGCAAATCAAATATTTTTCCGAAATCTCTTTTCAAATTATTATTTAATATATATATATTAAGTATATATTATATATATATATATATATATATATATAATATATATATATTATATATATATATATATATATATATATATATATATTATTATATATATATATTTATATATATATACTTTACGAGTAGAAAGGAAAAATATTAGGGCTGATGAATTCTTTTTTTTTTATATAGTGTTATGCTTTACGTCACTTCATTTTACTAAATGTACACTGCAAATTAAAAACATTTGTTTAAAGACACTCCTTTTTTTAATGAAATAAAATTTTAAAAAGGAAAGCAATTCGTCCCGGACACGCGAGGACCTCTTCAGGGCTAAGGGGACTGGGATTTCTTCTTGACTTCAATCAGTTCAAGTGTCTGTGTTTCAGAGGTGGGTCTGCATATCATGGTGTTGTGTTTTGAAATATTTGACTTTTTCAGATTATTCATTTTTGATAAAATATCTTTTAACTTTCATCCGCGGATGCTATTGTAGTTGTTACTATTATAAAATGCAAAAGGATTCCATTGATTTTGCGATGGTCGGTGATTGATATATATTCTGATCATCTTATATGTGATATTGATAGAGTGGGCCGTTTTACGCCTAATGACTTTTAAAGCTGAATTATGCTGTCCTTGTGCAGGCCATCTGTATGTTGATTTTTCTTCTTTGCAAAATCTATGCGTTTCACCTATATAATGTTTATTGCAATATGTGCAGGGGGATGAGTGTGATATATACAGCTTTTGGGGGAGGATTTTCGTTTCGTTTTGGGGGGTTCGAGAATTGTTTTTAATTTGATGTTATTGATATGGAATAGGGAGGAATATTTTTTTTGGTAAGTATTTGGTTTTAACGAATATAATGGTAATTGAGGAATTGGTAAAAAGGATGTGTTGCTATTTTTCGGGGGAAAGGTGCTATAGTACCTCTTTTGTGCTTTGTTAAATGCTTTGTGATGAAAAACTTCACGATAGTAAAGTGATTTGAAAGTATTGTGGATGTATTTGTTTCTATGTTGCTACAAGAGTGGGGAGAGCATATTACTGAAAATTTCACGGAGAAATTAGAGATGACAGATAGATAATTTTGTTTGTTTGGGTGAAATGATTAGATAGCCAATGTTTATAGTTTGGTGCGAATGTTGGTTTACTATATATAGTAAATTGCAGTTGATTGTTATTCCATGTGATTAAAGGTATCGAGGAAGGGGAATAGAGTGTGTTGGAAAGCATTTCTATTATATACTGAAACTGAAGGATGAATAGATTAATATAGTTTGACATCATTATGGTTGGTGTCGTTTTGAGGTGGAGGAAGGAAGACAAAAATGTCATCTACATATCTAATCATAAACTATTGTTAATAAAGGGTGGGGTAAAATTTGATAAAATTCTGTTAGTTCCATATATTATATGTTACTGAGTATGGGAGACAGTGGGGATCCCATACTTACGGGCCGAAAGTTTGTTTGTAAATTTGCCAAGTAAAATGAAAGAAGTTATGTGGTAATGAGAGATGTCCTAAACTATTTAACTCTATTCATCCTTCAGTTCAGTATACGATAAAAATGATACCTTTTCCAACAACTCTATCCCCTTCCTCGATACCTTAATCACATGGAATAACAATTACTTGCAATTTACTATATTTAGAAAACCAACATTCGCACCAAACTATATACATTGGCTATCTAATCACTCCCCAAACAATAAATTAGCTGTTCTGTCATCTCTAGTTCTCCGTGCCTTTCGTATATGCTCTCCCCCTCTTCTAGCACAAGAAACTAAATACATCCAAAATACTTTTAAAATCACTTTACTATCCTGAGTTTTTCATCACAAAAGCATTTAACAAAGCAAAAAAAGAGGTACTATAGCACCTTTCCCCTGAAAAATAGCAACACCTCCTTATTATACCAATTCCTCAATTACCATTATATTTGTTAAAACAAATATTACCAAAAAATATAACCCTCATTCCATCAAATAACGTCACCTTAAAAAACATTCTCAAAACCCCAAAACGAAAAGAAAATCTACCCCAAAGCTGTATACATCACATCCCCTGCAATACTTGCAATAAAACATATATAGGTGAAACCATAGATTTGCAAATAAGAAAAAATCAACATACAGATGACCTGCATAAGGACAGCATAAATTCAGCTTTGACAAGTCATAAGTGTAACACAGGCCACTCTATCAATATCAACAATTTAAAGATGATCAGAAATATCAATCACACGAACCATCGCAAAATCATGGAATCCTTTTGCATTTATAATAGTAACAACTACAATAAGCATCCCGGTGAATTTAAGATAGATTTTATACAAAATGAATATCTGAAAACATCAAAATATTTGAACAACACCAAGAAGAAAATAGCAGACCAACTGAAACACACTTGAACTGATGAAGATCAAGAAAGAAATCCAGTCCCTTAGCCTGAAGAGGTCTCGTGTGTCGGGACGAAAATTAGCTTTCCTTTTTAAAATTTATTTCATTAAAAAAAAGTGTCTTTAACAATGTTTTTAATTTATGTACATTTAGTAATAAAATGAAGTGACAGTAAGCATAATACTAAAAAGGAATCCAAGGGCTTCCTTTCTAAAGTAAATATATCACTACGACAAAGAGTTCTTAAATATATATATTATATATTATAATATAGTCTATTCATATTAAATTTTATAATATGCAATATAATATATATATATATAGTGATCTTAAGCCCTTGTGTCTCACCAAAACTGCCTCCGAGTTGATGAGGAGTCATCCCACTTGGTACGCTCTCTTGTCAATGCTTCTCCACAGGACGCTCTCTTGTTACAGTCGATGTTACGCTTCAACCTGATACCGAGCGTCCGAAGTTCCCCTCTTCGCCACAGCCGCCGCCACTCCATCTTTCCATCTTTTCCTTGGTCGTCCCAAACCTGATAAATGGTCCGCCGGTTCTTCTACCTGCAGGCTGCCATGCTAAAATCTGGCTGGTCGGGTAGGTTAGATTACAAATCTGTATCTGTCCATCA
>JABUQX010025528.1:0-10000 GCA_015478945.1 Trachelipus rathkii
TATGGTAAACCATGTTCATGAACTAGAAGGAATGTATTTATTCTTCCTCTGACGTTACACTGAGTACACCTCCAGATTAGGTCTGCCAGAGTGGTAGGGTACATCTAATATAGATATAGATATATATAGATATATATATATATATATATATATATATATATATATATATATATATATATGGGGAGGGGTAACAGGGGTCAAAGTCTAATGAGGGAAAGAGGTAACTGTAAGCAAAAGGTCCAAAAGATTATGTTTTCATGCAAATATCTTTTTTATCATTATATTTAAGAGTTAATTTTATTTATTTTATTTATTTCCCCCCTAAAATCCCATTTTTTATGAAATTTATTTTTTACGGGTAACTACAATAAAAAAATTTTTTATAAGTAAATAAATAAGTACTTCAATAACAAAATAAATATATGTACCATCAATTTTATTAAAATTTATTAATTACAAAGAAATTTAAATTATTTTTCATTTGTATTTTTTTCCATTTTTTATATCAAATTTTAGTAAAGGAAATTAATAATAATAATACACACACACATACACACACACACACATAATAATAACACACACACAATAACATGGATTTACCATCACTAATAATTGATATGATAATTATGACATTGACTGACACACTATACACTAATAATAACACTAATAATAATAATGACACATAATTAATGAAAATACATTAATAATTATTACTAGTCAACATTATTCCTACAAATAATGTTAAAAGTAGGTACAATTGATAACTAACATATATATATATATATATATATATATATATATATATATATATATATATATATATATATATATATATATATATATATATATATATATATATATATATATATATATATATATATATATATATATATATATATATATATATATATACACATGATATTTATAACTACACTTGTTCAGTGCTGTTTATTGTCGATGACGCAGTCATCAACATTACACGAGATGTTCATTACACACATACACATACACATACATGATATTATTATATATTATTATTATTAATATTATTAAGATATATTATGAGTTATTGATACACACACACATAATATTATTACACATACATACATAATATTAATATTACACATACATACACATATTAATAATACATGACACATTATTATTAACATTAATACATTGTTACTGACACACTGATTAATAATAATGACATTATTGACACACATTAATTACACATTATTAATATTATTACATTATTATTATTATTTAATATTATTATTTATTATTACTATTATTACACACATATTAATATTATTTATTTAATATTATTGTCACTATTTAAAGATTGGGGAATACTATACATATACATATATATATATATGTACACATATTATTATTATTATATATATATATATATAATATATATATTATATATATATATATATACACATATATTTATATATATATATTACATATAATATTTATATATATATATATATATATATATATATATATATACATATATTATATATATTATATTATTATATATTATATATATATATATATATATTTATATATACATATATATATATATATATTATATATATATATATATTATTATTATATATATATATATACATACATATATAATTATATATATTTACATACACATATATATATATATATATATATATATATACACATATATATACATGGTATACATACATATATATTATACTATATACACATATATATTATATATACATACATATATATATACATACACACATATACATACATACCCATATACATATATACTGTATATATATATATATATATATATATATATATATATATATATATATTATATATATATATATATATATATATATATATATAATGAATCGTTCTCTGCAAATTTTCAAGGAAACTTATATGAAACGCTTAAAATGGTTTGAAAGTGAAATATAATAAAACTAAAAAACAAACCCATAAAAGTTAAGAAGTTTCATAAAACTTTCAAATAGATTGTGGAAAGGACATTAATTGAATTCATTGAAGATTATCCAATAAAATTTTTTGGGGGAAGGTCGAACTCATACCACAGACTATTAAAGATGCCAAAACACCTTCATCACCTTAAACTAATGTTTTTATGAGATACTCATAAATACTTCAGTATTTCTTTCTTTATCCGTATATATATATATATATATATATATATATATATATATATATATATATATATATATATAGTTATATATATATATATATATATATATATATATATATATATATATATATATATATATATATATATATATATATATATATATATATATATATATATATATATATATACAGGTTTATACAAAAAGGACCTCTTAAGCACAATAGACAACTTTAATCAGAATTATCATAGATTATGTCAATCTCGTTCAAAGCAAATGTAAAGGCATTGTCAGATACATGACCCTGATCACATGATTGTTGGTATGATTTAAGAAATAGTGCTATATACTGCATGTAGAGAAAATATTTGATTTAAATGGGGAGGCACTGAAAAGCATAAGAAAGCAAGAATGCTAGAAAGATTGAATGTAATTATAATAATAATAATGTATGACAGTATTAATATCAATGCAGTGATTTAAAAGATTAAAAAGCAGTAGAAGGAACTAAAGAAGATGGATAGGAGGAACGCGAAAAAGACATACGCGATGGTGGAATGAAGAGGTTAGAGGAGTGGTGAAGGAGAAGACAGTAAAAATGAGAGAGTGGCTAAGAGACAGAACGGCTCAGTCAAGAGCTCTGTATGTGGTGGCCAGAAACACGGCGGAGAGTGTGAAAAGAAGAGCAAAGAGGGAGGCAGCAAAAATTGTAGCGGAGGAGCTGAGGGAGGACGTGAGGGGAGGAAGGAAGAAAATCTTCCGATTAGCAAAGACTTATCGGGGATCAAAGAAAAAAGTAGCGAGCATAAAGGATGAACAGGGAGAAGTGTTAATAAGACCGGAAGATATAAATAAGAGATGGACAGAATATTTTGGAAAACTTCTGGGTGAGGAGGGTCAGGAAATGGAGGAGGAGTTAGAAGAAGTGAGACCAGGGGAGGAAGCAGGGGTAATTACCAGGGAAGAGCTGGAGGAGGCCTTAAGGAAAATGAATAATGGAAGGGCCCCGGGAGAAGATGGATTGCCCATAGAATTAATAAAAGAGGGAGGAGAGTGTGTGAAGGAAGCAGTGTTGAAGTTTATCAACAAGTGCTGGAGAGAAAGTGAGGTTCCAGAGGGATGGGGAAAAACCATCATTATACCAATATATAAAGGAAAGGGAGATGTGGGTGAATGTAATAATTACAGAGGTATTTCGTTATTGGACCATCTGGCAAAAGTATACGAAAGGATACTTGAAAGAAGAGTGAGGGCAATTGTGGAACCCAGACTTGGAGAGGAGCAGTATGGGTACAGGGCGAATAGAAGCACCACAGATCTTATGTTCGCCCTGAGAATGATAACGGAAAAGATAATAGAATACAACAAAAAGGCATACATCGCATTTATAGATCTGAGAAAGGCATTCGATTCGGTACCTAGGAAGAAATTGTTCGAGGTTTTAGAGAGAGATTACGGAGTGGGTGGTTACTTAAGAAAGGCTTTGGAGAGTATGTATAAAAATGACAAATGTAATGTAAGAACTGGATATGAAAACGAGAAATGGTTTGAGGTGGGAGCTGGCGTTAAGCAGGGAAGTGTATTGTCACCAATTCTGTTTGTAGCATATTTGGATGTGGTAATTAGGGCAGTGAGGGAGGAGGTGGAGGACTTGGATGGAGATGTGATGGCTTATGCGGATGACCTGGCGTGCTGGAGTGAAGACGGAGATAAACTGAGGAGGGTGGTGTTGGCTTTTGATAGTAAACTGAGAGAAGCGGGCCTGTGCATGAACGTAGATAAAACAGAAATTATGATAGTTAGTAGAGAGGAGGGAGAAGAGTTGGTGGTGGAGGTGGATGGTGTGGTGATTAAAAACGTAGAGAAATACAAGTATCTGGGGGGAATGTTTGGTAGAGAAGGAGGAAGTGCCTTGGAGATTGCGAGCAGAATTGATAAGTACGGGAGAACAGTTAGAGCTTTGTATCCTATCATCAGGGATAATGAGATTGGAGGGGAGGTGAAGAAGATAATTTTCGAGAGTATTTTAACACCGGTTCTTCTGTATGGGGCGGAAACATGGAGTATGACAACAAGAGAGGAGAGCAGAGTGCAGACTGCTGAAATGAATGTATTGAGAGCGATGGCCGGAAAGACCAGGAGGGACAGAGTTAGAAACGAAAGAATTAGAGAAGGTATAGGAGTAATACCTATTATTAACAAAGTAGATGTAGCAAGACTAAGGTGGTGGGGACATTTGGAAAGGATGGAGCGTGGCAGGGTGGCCAGGAGGAGGTGGGACTGGAGACCGGAAGGAGGCAGACCAAGGGGAAGACCACGGAAGAAATGGAAGGACTCCGTAGAAGATTCGCTGAGAAGACATCAAATGCCATCTATGATTCAGCTGATCTAAGAACGGGTCTTGGAAGATAGAAGGGAGTGGAAGAAGAGGTTGGCCGTGCTGACAGGCTCATAATGAGCCTTCCTGGGAGCGGATGTAAGATGTAAGATGTAATATGTATAGAAAGATATATATATATATATATATATATATATATATATATATATATATATATATATATATATATATATATATATATATATATATATATATGTGTGTGAGTGAATGTGTTTGTAGGTGTAAGTGTGTGTGTGTACGTGTTGGATGTGTGTGTGTAGGTGTGTGAGTGATAGATAAGTGTCATACTCTTACATACTTGTATGTTTGTCTTCAGAAAAACGCTTGATTCACATTTATCAGCAGAGTCTGTGCGGCCGAGAGAATTTCTCTAGTAATGAGCAAGTCGGCCGATCGACTATCCTCCCGACTAAATCACTCGCTTAGTCCAATTTTGCTCTCCCCCACTACTAGCCCAACCGTTTACACGTTTGCCAGTTAGAGCTCTTTTTAGTACTTGCCCGTTTATTCGCCCTTTCACTCGACCAATGCCAACCAAGCTTAATAGTTTGTAGTATTTTTTATATGTAATAATAGTACTAGGATAGAGTACATACTAATAGTTAGTAGCATATACTGTATGTATTTATGATTTTTAGTGGCTGGCTAGAAACTCCGATTACTGTTTTCTTTTTAAGGAAAATTTAATGCTAAGAAATACCCATGAACAAAAAAGTAAGCTAAAACCAAGTAAAATTGTTGCTTTTTTTTCTCATCTAACCCAGAATAAGTAGGAATACTACTACTACTACTACTACTACTACTACTACTACTACTACTACTACTACTACTACTACTACTACTACTACTAATAATAATAATAATAATAATAATAATAATAATAATAATAATAATAATAATAATAATAATAATAATAATAATAATAATAATAATAATTATAATATTAGCAATAATAATAATAATAATAATAATAATAATAATAATAATAATAATAATAATAATAATAATAATAATAATAATAATAATAATAATAATAATAATAATAATAATAATAATAATAATAATAATAATAATAATAATAATAATAATAATAATAATAATAATTTCCAATTTTGACATATTACACCAAGCAGGAAATTTTTTGTATAATAAAAAAGCACAAGCCAGTTATCAACATCAAGTACAATGAAATGGAAAATTTTTTGAACATTTTTTAAGTTTGACTAGATAGAATCTCTCTATTGATATAATTATTATTTTAGGATTTTAGATTTAACGTTAGTTATAATATTTTAATTTGTTACTTCACATTTATATGTAAATAACACTTATTTTGTTTTATCAATTGTTAAATTAGTCTAGAACTCGTCTCTGATGATACCTGAAGTGGCCACGTGAAATATTAGATTAAAAGTTCAGAAAGCTGTTGTTCTATTCAATTCTAGAATAGTCCTTAAAAAATCAATCATGAAGCGGTTGATACCTTTAGGAAATTGGAAAAGGCGTGCAAAGCTCACATTAAATTAGAAGCTGATATAAAATTTTAAAATAATAATAATAATAATAATAATAATAATAATAATAATAATAATAATAATAATAATAATAATAATAATAATAATAATAATAATAATAATAATAATAATAATAATAATAATAATAATAATAATATAATAATAATAATTAATAAATAATAATAACAATAATAATAATAATAATAATAATATTAATTCAATAATAATAATAATAATAATAATAATAATAATAATAATAATAATAATAATAATAATAATAATAATAATAATAATAATACTAATAATAATAATGGATAGATTTCTCTTTAAAACGTTTCTATTTTGTCTTATATTTCGTTTTTTACGTAATTAGAAAGATGTCAAGATCTGAAGTAGATGAGCGTTAAACCCGTGCATACGTTACAGCTGGAAAGGTACTCCTGTGTAAACAACAAACATTGCTGCTCACAGAACGAATATTAAGTTGATAGGATTAATATAATAAACAATGCTGTGAATTGTTATTTCTTCTTCGGTAGAGACCGTGCCTCTGATTTATATTATATAATCATGATTATTACACTAATAATAAGTGATATAAACCAGCATGGCATATTAAAATAAGATATTATATCCAATAGATATTGGTTGTATCACCTACTACAATAAGAGAAAACAAGAGTGAGAGAATGTCCAGACACAAAAGAAAAGTTATCACAACACTGGTCACCAGAAGAGAGATTTACCACAGCACATCACTAAAGTCATCCAGGTAATCAACTAGCAACTGATAGGTTAATGTGAACGTGTCGCCCAGGTGTATTGGAGAACTAAGATTTGGTAAAGGCATGATGTGTACGTTTTCATGCCAAAATAGCAGTCTTTCCACAACATGTTATGCTCATCAGAAACATTGACTGGATTATATACGATAATTAAAAAGATCTTTTAGAACATTCATCGTACCGTGTCCACTTAACAAACAAAAAGAGGAGAGAACTCACGAACCAGCGATCAAAAAGAATATACAACAAGATATAGAAAGAACACTGCGAATGGTAAACACATATATGATAGTGTCTGCTCACATCAAATGGTAGCAGAGCGTAGTTTCCAATTCTGTAATCTGACGAAGACTTCATTCAATTGGTAAGAATTAAGGAAGATGATGTTATTCAAACAAATATAACTACAGTAGCGAGAAGAAAGAAGAGAAGGAATGTCCAGATTTAAGGGGAAGAGTGAAGATTATGAGAACTGGAAGGAGAGAGAGAAGATTGGCTTTTATTACAGGAAGCAAGAAGTAAAATATCCAGGGTAGAAACAGGATGTCTCTAGAAGAAAGCAGAGCTATGAAGGTGAAGGAGCTAAAGAGAGAGGAACTATAAAGGAGTGGGTGAGTTAGTTACAGGAAAAAAATTGGGCATTTAAAAAGGACAGCAAAATGGATAAAATGAAAAAGGCAGTAAAGTTTTTCTCAATCGAAAAAAGTGCAGGGGAAACCATGAGAGATTATATACTTAGATACGAAAGGGTGTCTAAAGAATGTGAACAAGTAGGTGGAGGGAAAATGAGTGAGGAACTCAAAGGAAGTCACTTACTACATGGAGCCAAATTGAGTAACATGGAGTTACATATTGTATTGGGGGCTTGCGGTCAAGAAGAGTATGGATATGAAAACGTTAAAGGAGTACTTGGTAGAATATTTCAAGAAACCAATAAAGAAAATAACATCAAGAAAGAAGAAGAATGGGTTGGAGAGGAGAAAACACAAACAGAAGGAAGATGGAAGAGAAACTTTTATGAGAACAATAGAGAAAAATGGAAAACGAGAGATTATCAAGAAAAAGAGGGATATAGAAGAAATAATGCTTGTTATATATGCCAAGCAAAAACACATTTTGCTAGAGAATGTCCTAATAATTGGAGAAACAAAAATAAAGAGAAAAAATTAAAGAAAAAGTATTATGGACAAAGTATGAGGGGGAAAGAGAAGACAACTTAGAGTTAGAAGAAATAGATGGAATCTTAGATACTGGTTGTAATAAATCAGTATGTGGAGAATTGTGACTAGCAAAGATTGTGATGAGACTATCAGCAGAAGATGTAAGGGTGATGAATAAAGAACAAGAGAAGTCAGAAAGGAAATTCATATTCGGAGAAAGTGAATATGAGGCGACAAAAGTTTTGAAAATACCTTGTATGATTGGTAGTTTAAAGGTAAAGATAAGAACAGAAGTCATAAAGGGTGACGTGCCTTGGTTAATTGGTAGAGAAGCAATGGTGAATATGGGATTGGTAATGGATGTTGAAAGAAGAGAGGTTCAACTAAAAAACCTTGACAATATAAGGGTGAAATGTAAATTAGATATTAAAAATCACTTAAGGATGCCACTAATAAAAGGAAAGAAATTAGAAGATGCCTGTTTTTCGAACAACGTCGCTAACTGCTAAGGCTGAAATGTAAAGAAAATGAAAAATACACATTTACAATTTCACAAGTATTATGAAAACTATGAAGTTAATAGAAACTGGTTGTAAAAAAGAAGATTTTGAGAAAATAAAGGTAAGATAAGAGAAGACTAAAAGATTTAGAGAAATGTGTGTAGTCTCAAATATAAAAAAAAAAGACACCTCCAAGGCCATAGCTGTTTTCCATATACATGGGTTCAATGAGATGATATGATTTAGAGAAATAGAAGGAAGAAGATTCATGGTTATGGTGGATATGGTGACTAATTTTGTAGAAATCTCTTATAAAAACAAACAAACTAGAAGAAATAGTGAAGAAGTTGTTATCTAAGTGGATTAGTGTCTTTAAGTTCAATATGTGTATATTTTCCCATAAACGTCTTGCATTCCAAAATGAAGTAAAGCTAAAATTTTAATGAATGTTTTGGGATTGAGATCAAGAGCACTGCTGAGTCCTTGGAGTAATGGGAAATGCGAGAAGATGGTGGGATTGGTGAAAGACGGAGTGAGGAAAATTGGATGGAGGAAGATACTAAAGACTGGGAAATGGCAATGTATTGACCATATTTGCAAAGAATTGCCTATCAGTTTGAAGGGGGAGGCTTTTCGCCTAATAGTTGGTTTTGAAGTAATCCCAGAATCAGTAATGTACATGGGAAATGAAATATAACCTGAATGAAACTGGCTGAAAGAAATGATGGAAAAGAATATGTATGCATTGAGGGAAAGTAAGAGAAATATATACATAAAGCAGAACAGAGTAGCAATTTAGAAGAAAAATAATGAAAAGTGTAAGAGAACACAATATAGAAGAGGCTAAATTGGGAGATAAAGTTTACTATAAGAGAGAAAATGAAAAAAGGTGGAGAGGACCAGCTAAAGTAATAGGCATGGATGGAAAGACGATAATAGTGAAACATGGAGGTCCTCTAAGGGAAGTGGCGAGAGTACACATAACCAGAATCAAACATGTAGAGGGGAGAGATTCGACAACTTCACGATGAACCTGAAGAAGAAGAAGAAGAAGAAGAAGAAGAAGAAGAAGAAGAAGAAGAAGAAGAAGAAGAAGAAGAAGAAGAAGAAGAAGAAGAAGAAGAAGAAGAAGAAGAAGAAGAAGAAGAAGAAGAAGAAGAAGAAGAAGAAGAAAGGGCAGTAGAGGAAGAAGACGAGGATGAAGATGAAGAAGAATTAATAATTAGTAGAAGAGAGGTTAACGAGGTGGGAAGAAGAGAAACAAGACCAGTGATAAAGAAGTGACGCAAGAATTATGGGTGTACCCAAGGTCAAACAAGGTGAAAGATGGAGAATGATAAATAGACTAACAAATGAATCAATAGAAGTCAGAATCTTAAATAGAGCTGGGAAAGCAAACAGCAGTAAATGGAGTGATAGTTATAATATTGAGAACCTTAACAACGGAGATAGGACATGGTTGGATCTAAGAGAAC
>JABUQX010025528.1:27500-30000 GCA_015478945.1 Trachelipus rathkii
TTAATGTTAATTCCTGCTTAGCGCGAGCGAGCACGAGTATGAGCTCGGCCTCTGTGAATATATATATATATATATATATATATATATATATATAATATATTATATATTATAAATATATTTATAGTAATATTATTAATTATATAAAAAAATAAAATTTATATATATATATATATATATATATGAAACTTCTGTTTCTGGAACACCTCAAACGTAGGATGAATGGAAGACAAATGCATATTTAATCATTTATTCGGACGACGTTTCGACACACGTGTGTCATCTTCAGGTCTTGAAATATTAAAGTATAATTTCTAAGAAGAAACGAAATTAAAAATTAAAGAATTAAAAATATAAATAGCAAAAAACTTGAAAAATAAATAAAAATAATAATAATAATAATAATAATAATAATAATAATAATAATAATAATAATAATAATAATAATAATAATAATAATAATAATAATAATAATAATAATAATAATAATAATAATAATAATAATAATAATAATAATAATAATAGTAATAATAATAATAATAATACCAACTTCTACAGTTTTACGACTATGAAGTTCAAACTTAATGCTGTCCACACTCTTATCAACAGAGCTTATAAAATAAGCTCAGACTATATATTTCTGCACAAAGAATTCAAGTTTCTTAGCAATTACTTTCATAATAACAACTACCCTTTAGAATTGATTTTTAAACTCATTAGAAGCTTCTCCAAAATATTTACCAACTCAAACCACTGATGCACGCTGTATTAAAAGAAAGATTTCTACTCATCATTTCCTTTCATTGGCCATGCCTCTGTTTCACTCAAGATGGAATTGGAGACATTTCTCAATCTCTTGTTCCCTCATATACACTTCAATATTGTTCTAACTAGTTCATTAAAGATCAGCTCTTTTTCGCAGATACAAAGACCGTTTTCCTGCACTGTGAACGAGGTTCCTATATAACAGTCTTTCTCAAAGTGGGCGATAACGCCCCCTTGTGGGTGCTGGAGGCCTAGAGGGGGGCGTATGGATCTAGAAAAAAAATGGGGTGTTGAATGTGGGTTAGGGGGGCGGATGGCTGATTTGTAATTTATCTACTTAATATTTTTAAAATTCACTGAAATAACCTACCTTACTACACATCATCGATTATTTCCTAATTTTAGTTCATATTTCTGCCCTGTTTGATTGCATAAATTTTAGTTTTTATACTATATTTATACTATATATATATATATATATATATATATATATATATATATATATATATATATATATAATATATATATATATATAATATATATATTAATATATATATATTATATATATATATTATATATATATATATATATATATATAGATATATATATATATTTATATAAATTGGGGGGCGCTGAAAAATAATTGATTTTCAAAGTGGGCGGTAGACGAAATAGGTTTGAGAACCTCTGCTATAAAGGATCCACCTCAAAACTTCTCCGTTCCCGAACATGTGCCCACATGGGAATTAGCAACAGAACCATGTGCCCTTTATCTGCAAAGGAATCGTCTCCAATTAGGGCTCTTTCCGAAACCTGCTCTACTCTTCTGAAATTTGAATAATTCGAGATACTATGACTTTCTTATATCCAAATTCAGATGCTAATAAAAGACAGATAATGGAGGCTTTCTTTATTAAAAATGTTTGAAATTTAAATAGTCTTCAGATCAACGTTATCGATGATTTTACTAATCATTCATTATTAAATTATTCAAAACTTTCTTAATTTATCGTTGTGAACGAGGCTCGTCTCCTATATAGGATCCACCTCAAGATGTCTCCGTTCCCTAGCATGTGGCCACATGCGAATTATCCCCAGAACCATGTGTCCCTTATCTTCAAAGGAATCGTCTCCAATTAGAGCTCATTCCGAAACCTATTGAGCTTTGAACAATTCGAGATACCTCTGCCTCCGACACGCAGTGTGTGCAGTATTTAATATTTTCACTTACCTTATGACCAGTCTTATTATGTACAACCACCACCTAATTATTAATTATTAATTATTATTATTATTATTATTATTATTATTATTATTATTATTATTATTATTATTATTATATTAATATTATTATTATTAGTTATTATTATTATTTATATTAATTATTATTATTATTAATATTATTATGATCATTACCATAACATTAACATTAACATTAACATTAACATTAACATTAACATTAACATTTTAATATTAATATTATTATTATTATTATTATTATTATTATTATTATTATTATTATTATTATTATTATTATTATTATTATTATTATTATTATTATTATTAATATTATTATTATTATTAATTAATATTATTATTAATTTTTAGTGTTTTTACCTTTTTAGTTTATTACATTTTAGTATTGGGCCTGAATGAGGAGAAACGTGTGTTTTCTAGAAGACTAACTGTTTTATTAAAAAGTTTTGCTAATTTCTTTTTGGTTTTATATTCTTTATAT